>JAVXUL010133613.1:0-15511 GCA_035590515.1 Trichilia minutiflora
ATGAGCTTGGTGATGTGTTTGAGCATTTTTGACAAGTATTTGGATGTGTTATGAAGTGATTTGAATGTTGGTTTTGGCTTAAAAGTATTTGGATTTAAAGGAAAAATGTTTGAAAAATTCGGGTGCAAGAACTTCAATCCCCTATTTTTTCATGAAAAGCGGATGGATACGTGGGGCAGCACTAAGCAAGCGCGTGAGGCGCACGCCTGCTCGCTCCCTGCCCACACCCCACACCCTGCCGCCCTCCTCCCCTATTGCTACAAAATAATTTTTCACCAAATTTTTGTATAATCGGACTTTGAATACATCCCGACTCACATTTTAAGTGATATTGATCACTTATTAGTGCGTTTTAATGAAAACGACACATCGATCTTTTCCGAAGGAAAAATTAGAATTATTTAAATATCAATTATTAGATAACTAATTAAATCAATTTTGTGTATTTTTACATATTGATTTTGAATCAATATATTCAAATGTTGATTATTAAATATTTATTTAGTTGTTCAATTGTTGAATAAATGAAATAAATATCAAAATATTTATTTCATTTATTCAATAATTGAACAACTAAATAAATATTATATTTATTTGATAAATAAAATAAATAAATATGAATTGTTTATATGATAAACATATTAATGTAGGCTTGATTATACACTAAGGAGTGTCACGCCCCGACCCTAGTCGGCCACGTGGCAATCGTCGCGAATCCCAAGAACACATCCTATTACTTAGAATGCACTCCTAGAACCCGCAAGGCATTAGTACCTGTTTTTAAACTCATTTTTTAAAAATAACACAAAATAATATAGAGTGAAAAATTTTCAAACATACATGTATCACATATGTATTTTCTCAAAATACATTACAAAATACTCTTGACCAAGCCAAAATACATCAAATCACTTTATTACAAATATTTTTACGTACAGTGGACCATAATATAAAATCTTGAGTCGAGTACTTGAAAACTATGCTAAAGTCTCGCTTATGCTATGCTATGTCGCGTCCAACTACACTAACCTGATATGGAAAGTGAGGGGTGAGTATTTCAAAAAATACTCAGTGAGTAGACAAATAAACAAACAGAAATCAAAGCCTCAAACACTGATTATGGAACACCCTCGTAATCATACAAATCAAATATAGTGAAATATGGCATTATATACATGTCTAGAAAATCAATTTAATCTCAAATATGTATAGTCCCTCAATCTATTAGATCCCACCCACTCCATCTGAACTGTATGGCCGATCCGCAACCCTGGTTGAGGATGTGTGCCCATGTCTAATATAACAGAATAAAGCTAGCATGCTTTAGCCTGGATATATGGATTCCACCCATCCCATCTTGGACTGTATGGTCAATCCACACTCTGAGATCTATTGGATTCCACCCACTCCACATGAGCTGTATGGACAATCCTCACCCCTGGATCTATTAGATTCCACCCACTCCCTAAGAGCTATATGGTTAATCCTCACCCATAGATAGTAAATGACATGGCACAAAATCATAAATCGATATCAATGGCCCATCAAGATAAATCAAATAATTGTTGGCTCACCAGGCCAAAAATATCAACTGTGGCTCACAGGGCCAAAACAATAAATAAGACATGCTAACTCATAAAGCCAAATTAACAAATATGGGACCCCGATAATTACACTGAACTATGCCACATTCACATATATATAAATAAATTGGCCTCCGACCTCAAAATCACAATATAATCAGGCATAAGCACAATAGGCCTCCGACCTCATATTCATGGCAATCTAGGTTTCACATCAAACCTATCTCTATCACAAACAAGGGGCCATCCCAGCCACCACACAATAAATATTCAACGCTTCCTCATTTCAATTATGTATCCATATATATACATTCATACATATACATATATATTCATATGCTATCATCTCTAATATTATATTTATTTATAAAGAATAATAAATGAGGCAAAGGGAAAAGAATGTCCACTCATAGTCTTGGGGTGGAAACCACCCTCTTGGTATCCTCCTCGCGAGAGAGATCCTCCCGTCTCGACTGTCGCACCTGGATACACATACAAACACATATTCATGATCTAAACAAGCGTGTGTGCATGATGTAATGCATGCTCATACAACTCTTGCACTCTTCCCTCTCTCTCTACCTTTTCTCTCTCTAAATATATTACCTTTCACAACCCCACTCCTATAACTTGTCTTTCTCATCAGTTTAACACCATTAGCTATCAAAGCCTTTTAATCTATAGATATCGACGATACATTAAAAAATCCCCTAATTTTTAGGGTTTTGTAAACAGTAACCCCAAAACCTATTCTCGTGATTTATATACAATAAAGGCTTAAATGGATAAATGAGCTTAGGGATGAACTTATCCAAGATGGTAGAAGTATTCTGAGTCCCTTTTTGCTCGATTCTCTTACTTGATTACTATTCATTATCACCTTTTCTTCATGATTCCTTGTGAACCATCACGTGGAACTCCGATCATAGGAGATTTTTGAGTTCTGGTGTTGATTCTAAGTTTATAGGAACCAAAATCATGGAATTTGGTGGAGGAATGGCTGAGATCAATTTTAATGGTGAGAGAGAGTATTTCTGTTGGTTCTGGTAGAGAAAGAAGCAAAGAAACCAAATAGGGAAGACAATCCCCCCATATCGATACGTTTGGCCTAACTTATCAATACCTTTGATATTTTTTTGCAACATATCGATACATTTGGCCAAAACACTGTTCATAAGCCTGCAAAGTGTCTTTACCTTCCTAAATGTATTGATACCTTTCGTCGTAAGTGGGCTTCATCACCGTCACTAACGTGTCGATACGTTTGACCTATAGTGCCCTCAAGGTATCGATACCCTGATGGCTCCATACTAAAAGGTGTCAATACATTCCCCAAAGGTGTCAATACCCTTGGCCTTAATCTCAACGTATCAATATGTTTCCCCAAACGTAACGATACCTTTGCTTCTGGTCCTTCTTCTGAGGACTACAAGTTCAATTAGTCATAACTTTTAGTTCGGATATCCACTCAGAACCGATAATATATCAATGGAAAGTTCTCTCTGCGATCTACAAAAATGATATGGAACTTTTTCTCAATTAGAGATGATTTTGGGATCAAAATCTAGTTCTTTCTCGTAAGCTCATATCCTATACCATAATCTTACTCAAGACACATTCTTCAAGTTTTATACCCTCTCGTGCATAATCTAAACATGACAATATACACGGGGACTCTTGAGGGATTTACTATTAGGTCTATAATACTAAGGGATTTACTATTAGGTCTAAACATGACGATGATGACATGCAACCATGATGTCTCAGGTCAAATGACTAATAGTATACTAGTATAGCTATGTGATGAATCATTGGTTATAGATAATCGTTCATGTGATTCATTATATTTGGTCATGTCCAATAATATGTTCTCAAATATAATACTAATGTTTATGCTCTTGTGACATAAGATTTGTCACCCAACTATTAGCATAGAGTATTAATCATTAACAGCAACAAAATATGCCAGTCATATAATGTCATTGTTCTTAATGACATGACCTTAATCAAAAATTTATTCGGATGTATTTAAATTATAGACTCTATTATCATATCTATAACACTTTATAGATAGAGTCTTGATATATAATACATCACAGGATATTATTTTGCATTATTACTCAGTTAAATAAAACGCAACTAAAAAGAATGCAAAATGATGTAAAATGCCATTTGTAATTAATCGTAAATATTTTACAATTAATCACTAATATATATTTACTATAGAAAATATCCCAAATCCTTCTAACATGATTGGGTCTAGGACATATCTCAAATAGTCTACTACCTTTACCATGAACCTACTATATTTTACCTATAAATTGACTCGAATTTTCTCTGTTTAGATTATACATCACTTAGATATATTAAGTTAAAGTTATTATAATAATTAACCTAAGCTTATATATGGTATAAGTGAGTGTAGTCAATTTTTCATCCTAACCAATGAGATTTGACAAGTGACATAATTTTGGCCTTACACTTAAAATGACAAATGAAAAGTGGATATGTATGAGATGTGTCTCCATCTTGATCACACATTTAACACCATATTTTTTTCATATAATTTATTTAATTAATTATTCATTAAATTAAAGATTATGAAAAGAGAAAATATGGATAATTTTTATTATAAAAAAAGGAAAGAAAAAAATAAAAGAGTTTCCTTACTTTGCAATGAGCTTCTTCCTCTTCTTTTATGATCAGATCATTTGACCAAATTAAAGGTGAATTAAGATCTCTTAAGAAGTGATTTAGCCTTGTAGATGATTAATTTTAAAACCTAATTCAATCAAAATTCTTTTGATTGAATTTAAATTATAAAAATCTAGCATACTTTGTGCCCTAAAACATTAAATGTAAGTTTTTATGTTAAGGATATAGGTAATCTCAATTTGATTATTACACTCAAGTATAGGTAGTCTTATTATAATATGGTCCAGTGAGTCTAAGTGTCGTATTCACAAAGGTTTTTTTTCAATAGTCTAATTAGTTTATATCCAACTAAGGTCCAATAGCAAAGTTCCAAAGCAAAATAAAAATAAATGATAGATAAATTTTAGGAGAAGAAATCAAGTAGAGATTAAATGCAAATTAAAACACTAAGGCTATAAAAATTGACATCTTTGAATTAAGGTAAACTAATCTTGATCCTTTTATAACTTAATTGAGTTAACTAAAGAGTTAACTCAATCGGAGGATAAAAATCATTTTAAACTCAAACAAAAATATCTTTTCTAGAAAATAGAAAAGTTTTAATAAAAATATATCTTACTGTGAAATTGATAAAAAAGATTTAGAAAAATGTTTATGACATGAAAAATGTTCAAAATATTCTTTATGCTATAAGTCTACAATGAATCAAGGAGCATGTTTCCAAGCTTCAATGTGCCAAATGTCTATAAAAAATTAAAGAGTTTAAACACATCAAAACATATTTAAAAAATAAATTTTGGATTAAATAAAAAGATTAAACATTGAAGCACAAAATATTGATCAAGAAAACATACTACTAATTTATTGGTATCAATCTCTTAACTTTAGCTAGGGGTTTAGAAAAACATAGAGATAAGAGAACGAAATTAAATATAATAAAAACTAATTATTCTCTATGATATCTAATTATCTGCAAACACAAAATAGGCCTTTTATTTATATGCAAATATGAGAGATAAATGTTAAAGTAGGTAGTTGTAATTTTTAACAAATTAAGTTGAAAACTTTGAAAAATGAAGTTGAAAGATTCTAGCTGCTATAAAAATATCATGAATTACCTCAAATCTTAATGATTCAGCTTCCATGGTAAACATAAAAGTTGTAGATAATTGACTCATATTTCATCTACCACTTGTATCAGGTAAATCTAAAGTTTTTATCAAAAGTTATAGGTAAAATACTAAAATATGGTTGGGCTAAACTAGAATAGTAATTGGGCTTGCTTAATGGCTTTAAAAATATAATTTAGAGTCTGAATTGATTATTAAACTAAATATAAAAGTTTTAGCCCAATGAGTCAAATTTTCGCTAGATCAAGAGTCACCTCAATAACTCTTTTGGATGAAACATTATGGCATTTTTATATGTACTGCATCAAAATTAAAAATAAATAAAAATTTCAAACAAAATAAATTTTTCGTTAAAGACTGAAACTATGTATAAATTGAGAGAGTTACTCATATTTTGAAGTATAAAATGATGAATTTAAACCTTAATATATATATATATTTTTATGCACTCATGACACCCCACAATTAGCTTATTGCCAGTCTCTTAACAATACAAAGCGTTAATACTTGACAATGAATTAAAATAAGAACTCATTTACAAGGTATTTATTATTTCACTTCTTTTTGATATTTTCAAATAAGTAAACTTTCAGTCATAAGTCTTGAATGCAGCCACAAAACCCTCAAATAAGAAATCTATAAACCTTCTTTGGTGCTTAAAGTAACACATAAATTATAGGATTTTATTGAAAAAGAGAACAAAATTTATTCTTATTATTTTACAAGAATTAACATCCTTTGGACAATTTTATTTAATAATTATATACAATAATCATAACCCAATTCATTGATTAATGACACCCAAATCAATTGGTCTTAGGGTATTAGGTTTTAAGATACCCTTTTGAATCTCTTTACGAAATAATTTTAAACTTAAACAAATTTATAACCTAATTTATCAGCTAGTGACTCCCAAGCCAGCTATCCTTAGGGTATTAGATATTACGACACCCATACGAACCTCTTTAGAAAATTATTTTAATTTTAAATAATATTTATAACCTAATTTATCAGTCAATGACTCTCATACTAGTTGGCCTTAAGACATTAGGTGTTAAGACACCCCTGCAAGCCTTTTTAAGAAATGAATATTTATTTATTTATAATTTTTTCTTTTTTTTAGCCTTTAGGTGTAACTCTAATAAAATCATCAAAACAAATATTGTCAAATTCTTAACTTATAATATACAATCATGCATCAAAGTGTATTTGTGTGTGTAATAAGAATAATTTATAACATTCTTTCTCAATTAATCTATAGACACACTGTTTGGCCGATGACTATACAAGAATTCACAGATTTGAATAATTTAAACAGAAGCAAATACCAAAAGCTTACTATAAATTCCAAAAATCAAAGTCAAATGATAACCAAAACACAAAGATAATTCGTTTGAAAATGACACTATTAATATGCATCTCAAGAATTGAAGAAACAAAAAAATTCTTTACTTAGTTATTTTTATAAAAATTGAATATTGTTAATAAATTTATTTTTAAACACACACATAAAAGAACACAACATGTAATGTTAACTATCCCTCCTCCAAATCAATTTGAGAAATTCTCCTTAATATCTAAATGTTGAGAGGTAAAGTACAGGAGATATTACCTGAGTTAACTCTTACTAAAAGATAAATCTGCAATA
Organism: Trichilia minutiflora; assembly: GCA_035590515.1. Taxonomy (NCBI): domain Eukaryota; kingdom Viridiplantae; phylum Streptophyta; class Magnoliopsida; order Sapindales; family Meliaceae; genus Trichilia; species Trichilia minutiflora. The sequence continues at coordinate 7,017 of JAVXUL010133613.1, forward strand.
TATATTCTCCTACAAGGGTTAATAATCAATATTTAACAAATATTCTCATTCATTTATTTATTTAAAAAGAAAAACAAGCATACTTTTAATCAAACCATAAAAACTTACAATTGGAGGGTCAAATCTCACTTATGTAGTTTGGTTTCTTCCCCAAACCAATTTATCTGAGCTGTTATCGAATCAGGTTTATAGATAAAGCTTTCTAGTTTGTTAATCAACTGATCAGGAGTTGAATTAGTGATTAAAATTCGTTACACCGAGTGTGAGATAAAATATTATTCTACAATTTTATCAAAAAAATATAATAGGTCATTAAAGAAATTATTAACATTTAACAAATCTATAGGTTTTTTGTGAATATTCAATTGGGCCCAAGAAGCAACTTAAAAAAGATCTTCCAAAATACCAAAACCACTTGGAAGGTATAGAAAGGCATTAGAATTATAGATCATTTTGGTCATATATTTATGCATAGAGGATACCTGTAGCTCTTCTCCAATTGTCATTCCTATCATTTTTCCCATAGTTAAAGGTATAGTTAAATGAATTCTTCTCTTGACTAATACCTTTCCCATATTACTTATTGTATTAATAAACTTTGTATCTTTTTCAGAATTAGACCCACAAAAGATATATAAACTATAAATCTGATGAATTGGAAGATTTTTCATTTTTACATTTAGCTTAACCTTAAGAGTGAAGAGAGTGATTATTTATATTTGTAAAGAAAAAAAAATAACATAATGATATTTATATAGGTAGCCAGACTAAAATAACAAATAGTTTAAAAATAAACAATAAAAATAAAAAAAAATAAATAGTAAGCACACATAAAAATGAAAAAAAACATATATAAAAATTAAAAACACACTTATCTACATATAGTTGTAATTGTTGCTCACATGTTCCTATGATTTTATGTCTAGTAATGGCTTGAACGTCCTTTATGAGTCAAGGATAGGCTTTCCATCTAATTTTCTTAAAAATAGGAAAATAGGGTCATTTATAGTCAGATTCTTAAGACTATATTATTCATGCTTATTTAAAAATAAATCTCATAATTTGAGAAATTATCCTTATCTGGATCCACATTAATGTGTCTCAAAAGTAAATCAAATATCATCTAAAGACTCCTTACTCAGCCTATCTTTAATGAATCTAAACTTATTTTCTCTATTCATAAAAGTAAAACCCAAAGAACAACATCGCGTGTCACAAGTCTATCATGCATATTTATGACAAACTCTTATTCTTTTTGCTCTATACTTCTTAGTATAATAACTCTTTCTTAAACCAAGCATATGAGAAATAAAAGAATTAGAAGATTCTTCACCTAACCGTACCTTTGCTTTGATCAACCATCTTATATATTGAGGCATACCATTATCCAAGAGTACTCTTAATCTTGTCATCTTAGTTTTGTAAATTTTTATCAGATTATTTATATAGATAGAAGAAAAATGTTTTTGCAGTTTCAATTTCATGCATTTTTAAAAAAGAAGAAGAAAGCAAAGAGTTTTTTTTTTAATTTACAGTTTAACTATTTTAAGAGAACTAAAAACTGACTTGAAATATCATGGAATACCATTATCCGTCACTTAACCAGATAAAATAACAAAAACAAAATAAAAACAAAGTCTACAAACTATCCTGCAAAAATAACACAAAAATCGTTAGAAGGAAGATTAAAAACTAACATTTAGAATAATTTTTCTCATAATAAAGATCAAAAAGAGGAACAATTTCTTCCTAGGAGACTTTATTTTCTAAAAATAGTTTGAGTTTTTGTCTGTTTACTTTAAACACACAATCATTTCTAGGATTTTCAATATCAACATCTTCAAAATAATACATGTGTTTTATAATGAATGGACCACTCCATCTAGATTTCAACTTTTTTGAGAATAAATGAAGTCTGGAATCATATAGCAAAATTTTTTGACCAATCTTAATTATTTTTCTCGAAATCAATTTATCATACCAAGCATTAGTTTTAGCCTTTTGAAAATTTGAAATCTCATATAGATTATTCTCAATTCTTCCAACTTATTTAACTGTAATTTGCGTAATTTTCAAGCATCATCAATGTTTGTGTTAAAGGTTTTGATAGCCCTGTATGCTTTATACTCAATTTTCACTGGTAAATGACAAAGTTTTTCTTTAATTAACTTAAAAAGAGACATACCCAATGATATTTTGAAAGCATTTCGATAAATTCAAAGTGTATCTACAAGTTTCAAATATCAATTTGTACGATTTGGTTAATTATTTTTTTTAAAAATTTATTTCATCTCTTTATTTGCTAATTTAATTTGTCTATTTGTTTATAAGTGATAAGAGGTAAATGCTTTATGTGTAATTCTATATTTTTTCATCAAAATTTTAAAAGGTTTATTATAAAAATGTTTTCTTCAATCATTTATAATGGCTTAAAGAAATCCAAATCAACTCAAAATATTTTCTTTTAAAAATTTGATCACTATTTATAATTATTATTTCGACATGAAATTATCTTGATCTATTTTGAGACATAATCTACTGCAACCAATATATACACAAAATTAAAAGTAGTTGGAAAGGAGCCTATAAAATATATACCTCGACAATCAAAATTTTCAATAATAAGAATGGAGTTTAAAGGCATCATGTTTCTTTTTGAGATGGAACCTAATTTCTAACAATTTTCACATGTTTTGCAAAATATTTATGTATACTTGAAAAGAGTTGATCAATAACAATTACATTGTAAAAATTTTATAATTATTTTCTTTGAAGAAAAATACCCTTCAAATTCCTCGTTATAACAAAAATTAATTACACTACTTACCTTATCATCTGGTATGCATCTTCGAAATATTTGATTTAAGCAATACTTGAATAAATATGGATCATCCCAATAAAAATTTCTCATCTCAGATAAAAACTTATTTTTATCCTGTTACTCCATTCAGATGACATTTTTTCTATTATAAGAAAATTAACAATTTTTGCAAACCATGCATTATAGTGACAAAAAATAAAATTTTATCAAAAAAAGAATTATTAATAGAAGAGGTTTCAAATGATGAATTTACTGTCAATCTCGATAGGTGGTCTGCAATAAAGTTTTTAGCTCCTTTTTTATCTTTGATTGTGATATTGAATTCTTGAAGCAATAAAATCCATTGAATTTTTAAAGCAATAAAATCCATTGAATGAGTTTCGATTTGGCATCCTTTTTAGTCATTAAATATCTCACAGCAATAGTATTAGTGAAAACAATGGTAGGAGACTCAATCAAATAAAATCAAAAATTTTTCAATATAAATATTACAGTAAATAACTCTTTCTCAGTTGTATTGTAACAACTGGTCCAAGTCTGTCAATAATATTGTCCGCTTTGGCCCAACCCTTAGGGCCTTACGATTTTATTCTTAGTAATGGGTTATCTTGAGAACTTCCCAAGAGATCACCCATCTTGGTACTGTTCTCGTCCAAACACGCTTAACTGCGTAGTTCTTGGAGTTAAACTACCACTCATCCTAAAAGACCTTGTTGACAACTTGGTTCCACTCCATATATATAGCCCAATAACTTTCTCTCCCATTCTGATGTAGAATTCGGTTCATCCTCACCATCCTAGAAGCCTTCCAGAAGCTGTTCCTTACTCAGGTTCCCTTGATCCCGAAGCTACTTCCTGCCCTTATCAGACTGGGATATTACAGGCCCATCAGCTTTCGCCTGATTCGTCTCTGAACCACCATCATCGTATTAGAGGAGAGTTGGCTCTAATACCAATAAAATTATCATGCCTCGACCCTAGTCGACCATGTGATAATCGTTGCGAATCCCAGAAATATATCCTATCACTTAGAATGCACTCTTAGAACTGCAAGGCATTAGTACCTGTTTTCAAACTAATTTTCAAATAAAATAGTATAAAATAGAAGATTCTCAATCAAACATATATCAAATATCTGTATTTTCTCAAAATACATTATAAAATATTCTTGGTCAAGCCAAATACATCAAATTACTTTATTACAAATGTTTTCAATTCAGTAGACTATAAAGTAAGAACCTGAGTCGAGTACCTGAAAACTACATTGAAGTCTCACTTCAGCTATGATATACCGCGCCCGACTACACTAACCTGAAATGGGAAGTGAGGGGTGAGTGTTTAGGAAAATACTCAGTGAGTAGACAAATACACAATAAACAAAAATCAGAGGCCCAAACATTGATTACGAAAAATCCTCGTAATCGTAAAATCAAGTATAGTAAAATATGACATCATATACATGTCTAAAAAATCAATATAACATCAAATATGTATATCCCTTCGGTCTATAGGATCTCATCCACTCTCTCAGAGCTGTATAGTTAATCCGTAATCCTGGTTGGGGATGTATGCCCATGTATAATATCCCTCGGTCTATAGGATCCTATCCACTCCCTTAAAGCTGTATGGTTGATCTGTAACTCTGGTTAGGATACTATATGGTTGATTCGTAACTCTAGTTGGGATACTATCACATCAATATAAGGCAGCGTGCTTTAGCCTGGACATGTCGATTCCACCCATCCCACCTTAGACTGTATAGCCAATCCACACTATTGAATCTATTGGATTCCACCCACTCCACATAAGCTGTATGGATAATCCTCACCCACATATAGTCAATAACACGGCACACAAAATCATAAATCAATCTCAATGACCCATCAGGACAAATCAAGTAACTGGTGACTAACAAGGCCAAAACATAATCTATGGCTCACAAAGCCAAAACGTAAAACAAGTAGCACCCCTGCCATTATACTCTACTATGCCACATTCATAAACATATATAAAATTGGCCTCTGGCCTCAAAATCATAATATCAATATATATATTAGTCCTCCGACCTCACATTCATGGCAATTCAGGTTTCACAATAAACCTATCTCCATCAAATAAGGGGCCAACCCGGCCCACCACACAATATATCCAACACCTCCTCATTTTAGTTATATATTCATATACATACATTCATATATACATTCACATGCTATCATCTCTAATATTATATTCATTCAAAAGTAACATAAAGTGAGGCAAAGGGAAAGGAATGTATCCACTCATTGTTTTGGGTGGGAAACCACCCTCTCGGTATCCTCCTCGTGACGGAGATTCTTTTGTCTTGGCTATCATGTCCAAGCTGGTAGACGTGTTTTGAGTCCTTCTTTGCTTGATTTTCTTTCTTAATTATTGCTCACCTTAACCTTTCCTTCGTGATTCCTCTCGAACTGACAAGTAGAATTCCAATCAAAGAAGATTTCTGGGTTCTGATGTTGATTCTCAGTTCATAGGAATTAAAATGGCGAAGTTTGGTTGAGAAATGGGGGAGATCAATTTTAAGAGTGAGAGAGATGATTTCTATCCAAAAATGAAGAGAGAGAGAGAGTAAAATGAGAAATGAAGAAGACGATCCCTAACTCACGTAAATAGACTGTGAAATCGCACAAAGGTATCGATACCTTTCATAAACGTGTCGATACCTTTGACTTTATGCCTCCAACATATCGATACAATCTGATATTTACTGATCAACATGCTTATAATGTATCAAAACCTATGGCTTCATGTCTGTAACATATTGATATATTTTATTGCAACCAGACTTCATCTCCATCACAAACGTGTCGATACCTTTGCCAAGGTATCGATATGTTTGACACTGTTACAGAATATAATACTTGTAATGTATTGATACGTTTGGCCTATTACTATTTATCATGCCTTCAACGTATCGATACGTTTGGCCGCCCTCAACTCTGAAAGTTGTCGATATCTTTCTCAAAAGGTATCGAAACCTTTACCCTAATTCTTTCTCCGAGGACTACCACTTCAAATAGCCATAACTTTTGGCTTGGATATTGTCACGGAACCTATAATATATCAATGGAAAGCTCTCTCCGAGTTCTACAAAAATAATAAGAACTTTTTCTTAATTGGTGATGATTTTAGAGTTAAAAATTTAGTTCTTTCTCATATACTCATATTCTATACCACGCACCTCCTTCCAAAATAAATTCAAGTTATCACACCCTCTCGCTCATGATCTAAACACTACTACATGCACGAAAACTCATAAGGATTTTTCAATAATGCCCATAACCCTAAGGGATGGGTTTCACATGTAATGTAATTCATTTGAGCATTATTTAAAGGTCTACTTGGGTAGTAAATTACATAAGGCTTCCTTTCCTTTCTTTATCCTAGGATAGCTCCAACATAATAATTACTTATATCATAGATTATTTTAAAGGGTAAAGACCAATCAAGGGATTATATGATAAGAGCAGACGACAAAAGTTCAATTAGTTTATCAAAATAATTTTGACATTCTTGTATCCATTCAAACAAACTATCTTTTACTAAGAAGTTACAAAATGGTTTGGATATAGCACTAAAATTCTTTATGAACCTTTTATAAAATCCAACATATCCTATAAATGAACAAATTTTCCTAACTATTTTTGGTAGGGATAAATGAGCAATTAATTTCACTTTGACTTTATCAATTTTAATTTCTTTAAAAATATCACATGACACAAGACAATTTCCAAAGCAACCTTGTAATGATATTTTTTTTAATTTAACACAAGTTCTTTTTTTTCACATTGTTTTAAGACTTTATTTAAATTTTCAAGATAATTTTCAAAAAAAATCTCAAATATAGTTAAATCATCCATGAAAACTTCTACATAATGCTTAATTATGTCATTAAAAATATTAACATTCATCTTTGTAAAGTTGTTGGAGCATTACAAAGTCCAAAAAGTATTCTTCTAGATGCAAAGGTATCAAAAGGGCATTTGAATATGGTCTTTTCTTAATCCTCAAGTGTAATAGAAATTTGATAGTAGCTTGAATAACCATCAAGAAGGCAATACTAAGAATGATTTGCTATTCTTTCTAAAATTTGATAAGGGAATGCTAAAAAAAAATTAATTTTTTATAGTGACTACATTTAATTTTCGATAATAAATGTACATTCTTTAACTAGATGATACATGTGTTGGTAATGACTCTTCTTTTTCATTGTTTACCATTGTAATTCCTAATTTTTTTGGTACTACCTAAGTAAGACTCACTCATTTATTATCAGAAATAGAATAGATGATGCCTGAATCAGGTAATTTAAGCACTTTAACTCTAACTACCTTTTTTTGTGTAGATTTAATCTTCTTTAGGGTTGTTGAGATATTTTAATATTATCCTATAAATGTAGTCGATGTGTACAAATTAAAGGGTTAATGCTTTTTATGTCTTTTAAAGTTCACTAAATTATATTTTTATGTCTTTTTAGAATTTTAATTAACTTACCTTCTTGTTCGTTTGTGAGAGTAGAGGAGATGACAATTGGAAGAGTTTCCTTGTTTCTAAGGTAAGCGTATTTCAATCCTTTAGGTAGAGATTTTAACTCTTGCCTACACATTTCTTCTTTTTTATTATCTTTCAATTATCCTAGTCTTCAAAACATGACTTCTATCCCTTATTTTCTATTACCTATGCACAATCAAAAAATGAACACATGTTAGAAATCTCAGATTTTAATGGTATACTTAATTCAAATGAATTAACAAAACAAGCTTCTAAAGGATCAGAAAAATTTTCTTCTTTAAATTTATCCTCTGCAATGTTCTTAATAATACTAGCTTTCTCATTCTCATCTTCTTCACCATGTGATTGTTTATACATATTAAAAACATTGAGCTCTAATGTCATGTTATCAAATGATAACTTTATGACTCCATTCTTATAATTAATCAAAGCATTAAAAGTTACTAAAAATAGATGTTCTAAAATAATTAAAATTAAACTAATAACCTATTTTCACATGTTGTGTATCCAAAAAAATAAAATCTATTAGATAAATAAATTTATTAGTTTGAACTAACACATCTTCTATAATTTTTCTTAGCATTTTCACTAATCGATTGATAAATAAAAGAGTCACATATGTTTATTTTAACTCACCTAAGTTAAGCTATTGATAAATTGAATATGGAAGCAAGTTTACACTAGCACCAAGATCAAATAAAGCTTGTTCAATTTTATGATCTCTAATAATGCATGAGATTGTTAGATAACCTGAATCTTTGTACTTTATTGCATTATTATGCTGAAGAATTGCACTTACTTTTTCAACTAGAAAAGTTTTCTTTTTCACATTCAGTTCTTTTTACTGTGCATAAATTTTTCAAAAATTTGACATAAGAGGGTATCTATTTAATCACATCTAATAAGAGAATGCTGACTTTTACTTGTTTAAAAATTTAATAAATTTTTAAATTGTGATTTGGTTTCTTTGAAGAGACTAATACATGAGAAAAGGGTGGCACAAGTATTGGTTCGGTCTTAACTATAATAGGTGTACATTTGTTAACACTTTCTTTACTCATAAAGATTGATTCATTTTCTTTCTCATACGTATCAAGAATGGACTTTTTAATAATTTTACCACTAT
>JAVXUL010133624.1:0-15511 GCA_035590515.1 Trichilia minutiflora
AACTCGTATTAATTTCTCTCAAGTCTCAAGAGAGACAACCTTCAATGGCTGTCCTCCACCATCGAAAATGCACAATGAGGTCCTGCAGCAAATTCCCAAATGCCAACTTCCACGTCGGAGCTTCCACACACGTGTGACATGTTCAGCCACTACTAACACCAAGATCAAGCCCAGATCCAACACTGATCAGCCATGCACGGAACCAAGGCTAGCAACTTCATCAACAGTATTGGTCACACCCGCTAGGACAACTATTTCTGCTTCTCCACCTTTGCTCAATGACCCAACTTTGCAATCGACTTGGTCTCACCGAGCTTGGGTTGCAACTGGGTGCACCACTTTGCTCATTTCGCTAGCCAAGTCCATAGTTACTGCAGCCAATTCTCACATCGGGCTCAAAACCATGTTCGCCGGCTCCATCGGCTACATTTTAGCTGACCTGGGCTCTGGTGTTTATCATTGGGGAATTGATAACTACGGGGATGAATCAACGCCAGTTTTTGGTACACAAATAGTAGCATTCCAGGGTCATCATAAATGGCCGTGGGCAATCACCAGGCGTCAGTTTTCTAACAATTTACATGCATTGGCTTGTGCCATAACATTTACAGTGCTGCCCATTGACATCTTCTGTAATGACTCAACCATTCATGGCTTCGTTAGTGTGTGCGCTGGCTGCATTATGTTTAGCCAGCAGTTCCATGCCTGGGCTCACGGCACAAAGAGCAAGTTGCCACCGCTTGTGGTCACATTACAGGATTCAGGAGTGCTTGTGTCGTGGTTGCAGCACGCTGCTCATCACAGACCGCCTTATAACGATAATTACTGCATAGTGAGTGGTGTTTGGAATGAATTTTTGGATAAATATATGGTTTTTGAAGCATTGGAAATGATTTTGTTCTTTAAACTTGGTGTTCGACCACGGTCCTGGAGTGAACCCAGCTTTGAATGGACTGAAGAGACTTAGATTCTCAGCTCTGAAGTTGCAATTCACTGACAATTTATGTTTATGATTTTTTTTTTCCACTAAATCTGTTTCATCTTCATGTGATATTAGATTAGGGATTTAACAAAAAATAGGCACGGTTCATGAGTAAAATTAAAAAATATGTACAGTAATAATTTTCAATTAGGGAGATTGACAAAATCCCCCCTAAACTCTTTTAAAAAACCAATTATCCCCGTTCTTAAGTTTAAAACAAAATCCCCCTCATGTTTTCAAAAATAATAAATACCCCTATAAAAAATAAAAATATGTATTTTATCATTTAAGTCCCTAATTTAAGGGTTTATATGATAAACATTAAGGACTTATATGATAAAAATCAAGGACTTATATGATAAATATCAAGGATTTAAATGATAAAATACATATTTTTGTTTTTTATAGGGGGTGTTTATTATTTTTGAAAACATGAGGGGGGATTTTGTTTTAAACTTAAGGACAGGGGGGTGATTGGTTTTTTAAAAGAGTTTAGGGGGGAAATTATCAATCTCCCTATATATTTATATATGTTTTCTAACAGTATTCAATTGTCTGTATTCTTTTGGTCCATACTTGATATTCTGATGCCTTCGTGAACTTTCAATATGCATTAGATGGCTTTCAAACTGTACGTTTAGAGAGAGAGAAGCATTGAATTTGAATGCTAAGCTCTCGTCATGCTATGCTATGATGAAACAGAGTGTCTACTGCTCATAAAAGCTAGCTAGCGTGGAGAAAACGAAAGCATACATATAGACAACAACATCACGTGTAGAAAATTTGAATTCCGAAAGAAAATGACAGAGTCTCGTCTACATTAAGTTGATCATCACAGATTAATGTAGATATATATATACATCCAACGACCAAGCTCATCATCGTTCATGACCCTTTGACTCTCTTCGGTCTGCATGCATTCTTCAACATCTGCATGAGTTTTCAACGCATGAGAGGCCGAGAGGGAGGCCCCCCAACATTCTTTTCTCCCTTTCTTCAGAACCCAAAGAGTGACTGTAAATTGCGATGATACCCATGTTGTATAAATTAGGTTTGATTCCGAAATCTTGACGATCAATCGATATCTGTCAATCAATATCAATGAGAAGATGGAGCTAAACTAATCTAGGTGAGCTATAGAGCTAGTAATATTAGGCCATGCATGGACTTTTCATTGGTTTTAATGAGAAGAAACGATGAATTAAGCCTGTTGTTGGTACTCTTGGATATGCGTCCGTCCATCAAACACGTATATATTCGTCGACCAATCGGTTCTCACTGTTATTTTAGCCTCAACGATCAATTTTTGCATTAAGGAACTCCGTCAATATTGTGTATGACTCTCATATGGAGGGAAAAAACGAAAAAAAAAAGGTCAAAATTTCACTGCATATTGTAGGTTTATAACAAGGTAAACCAATGAAAGATTCAGTAGATAATGTCGATTATAATCAATATCAAGGTTTTAGTACAAATCATAGATATTCTTTTAAATATATATAAAGCGCTTGAATTGTGTATTCTTTCTAATAATTTCATCTATTATATTATTAGAATTCGAATTGAGATTAACTAACTTTTAATTTAATTTTAATGTTTGAACTAAAGTGTGTGAAACTCAAAAAAATTATATATTAGTTTATTTAGGCATATATACATAGAGCAAATCTCAGATAGTTGATGTCAAGTATTATGTTTGGTCACAATCTGTAATTTTTTTTTGGATCGTGAAAGAATGTCAATGAAAATAAATTCTGTAATTCATTGAGCAAACGACATTTTTGTCTATGCCTCTTCCCTTTGGGTAAAATAAATAGGTGTTATTTTTTATGATTTTTTTTTTCAAAAGAAAATATTATAAATGGGAACCATTCAGCTCATAATCCCACATTCTCACACAACTACAGTTACTTCAAACTGACGTGACATCACATTTCCCTCCTATTTTTATAATAAAAGAAAAAAACTACTTTATTGTAAGAAAAAAAAAATGAAACAATAAATGTTTTTGCTTAAACCCAAAACCGGGGGGTATCCGGGTGTCCGTACAAAGAGAGAGAAAAAATCCAATCGAACCGCTAAAACTGGAAAGCCTATGGGACCCACGTCACCCACAACGTCTAAGCTTTTGACTGTTTCGGGGCCTTTTTGGTAATTAACTGAATTTTTCCTTTTTTTTAAACAAATACCAAAAAAATGAAGGTGCTTTCTTTGATGAGGTCGCGCCAGGGATCAAGTACGGTCTACTCATATCGAGGTCACATTAAATCCTACCGTTGGATGAGCCACGTGGAAGAACTCATGTGGAGGGTGGTTAGATAAACCCCCTTTTTTAATTTTTTATTTTCTTTTTCTTTCTGTTTACGCGTCACCAAATAGAAGCCGACATGAATGACAGGTTTGCACGTGGGATTTGAACAATTGTGGGGTCATCTGTCCAATCAAGGGACCCATCTACAGTTTTGTCAAAGCCAACGTCCCGTCGGATTGACCGAAGAATACGGGATTCTCGTACAAGTGCTTTTGAATTTTGTGTATTGGCTTTATCTTCAATTGTTAATATGCATGGAAAAGGAGACGTTTTTCTAGCCCCTTTCCATCTCTTCTATAATAACTGGATTATGTTTGTAGTTAACAAAGAACAAATATTTAGTTATTGCAAACTTATACCGGACATTTTTATTTTATTTCTTTTGATGAATTTCCTTCAATTTTTATAAGAATTCTGCCCCGCAATGTGAGCAGTGAGTCTTTCTGCTTTATATTCAAAGTTTACTTTTACAAAGATCATACACAATACAATAAGCTTGAACCATTGTATTTATGGGGAAGGTAAATTTTGTGCAGCCTGTGTCTGTCTTTCCTGCCAATCTTGGCTTCATTGCCTCATTTGTACAGTTTCTATGGCAGATCAGATCTACTATACTTACTAGTCACTGACTCACTGTCTATCTTAGCACATAGTACAGGTACTGTAACTGTTCATCACCGTTTGTGTATGCACAGGATCCTCCTTCCCTCTTGCATACCTCCGTAATTTTTTAAAATCCAAATTCGAAGATAATTTTTAAAGAAAATCTATGTTAGTTTTCTTTCGAATCTGAATTTTAAAAAATTACAGACATAAGCACCTAATATTTTCTAATATATAGGATATGAGGTTAGGTTTGTTGCATTACCTTAACTGTGTATATTTGGTTATTAATCAAATAAGATGTGGTTTAAGTTGATAAGGAGCATGGTGTGGGAAAATTGAAAAGTTTGTATGGGGGGAATTACTGTTAACACACCTCTTCACATAATTAACCAAAGTTTCTTCTCCCCGTGAACGACTAACTGCATAATTTGACGTCCTATTGACAATTGATGATCCAAGCATAATATTCAAATCACTGTTCAAACTTCAAAATACTTTTTGTTGGAAAATATATATATATAGATACACTGTTCATCAATGATCAACTCAATTGTTCATTATTTGTAGATGCATGGCATGCAAATTTTTTCAAACCATATTTATTTATATTGCCCATTAGGATTTCATAACGGATAATATATATGTGGTTCTTCTTCATTGAATAATGTTGTTGATCACTTGCACAGTTGCACTTTGTTAAAGTCAGTCGGTAGGTTTCCTTATTATATACATGTTTTTGTGCTACGTACGCTTCCACTCCAGACAGAGAAAAAAATTACACTCAATCCTATGTGACTTGATATGTATTAATTAGTCAATGAAATAGCTAGGAAGGTATAATTTGTCAATAGAGATCATTATTTTTTCTTTAATTAACACGCAATGATGTTGTTATATCTACTAATATTTGATTTATAATCATAATAAGCATATAATTATCTTATAATGATGAAACTAGAGCTATAATTCATGATCTAGCTTGTGATTTAGTGTAGCAATAAGTTTTATCGATTGCAAGAACTTCAATTCCATATGTTCGAACATTGGATTCCTTAATAGTATTCATTATTTATATGAATAAGACTATTTTTGTTATTATTTATGTTAAAAGAGAGATTTAAAACGCGTCGTACAAAAACCCGTTAATAAATATATATTTTTTGATAGTTACGTCTATTCACCATTAATTCTACTAATATTCACGTTACAGATTATAATTTATATATAGACGAGACATACACGAATTCACTAATTTGTGTTAGTGATTTCAGCTGTGTACAAAATGCAAAATTTAATTATGATAATTGACTGCATCATCTCTAACAATTTTTTCGAAAAGATTCTTGAGGCTTTCGTCTCCGTTATTGCATAAAAAGTTAGGCCTATCTAGAATATCTTGTCGAATGACTTTTTGGAAAATGATAACGATGGTGATAATAATGGTTATGAATAAGGACAATTTTTCCCGATTTTTAGTCTCACACACTTTCTAATGACAAAAACAATGCATCAATCTAAGAAATGGATGACAGATAAAATTCTTATGATCACTAACTGCACATGTACCCGTCAATGGAGCAGAAATGTTGATCAAGAAATTATATAATAGGGCTTATAATGAATCATAAGAAAACTCAAAAAGAGTTGAGGTAGATGAAAATTGTTGGGAGGAAAGGATCAACACATAAATTCATATATATACACACTCACACACACTTATCTATTACATTGAATGTCTCCGCAACCAAACCAAATCCACTCTCCCTCTGAACACACACACAAATGCTCACTGCAACACACACCCATGGTAGCTGCAAACATTAACCTCTACAATATTTCTTACCAGTTGCTGTTCAGCCAAAACACTTATAAACATTTATGATACGACTGCTTTCCCAGCTAGCTACATAAGCGAATACATCCATACACATGATACACATATACACACCTACATACATTCATCTATACACTTTTTTCTGAATGCCTTTTCATTAACTTTTTACAGTTTTATATATAACGCAATAAATTGGATTTAAATGTATCAAAGCCACAACATTTTCAACATATACGGCTAAAAAAGAAGCACGAGGAGAAATCGGGATTTGTTAATCTCCACAACCAAGAAAAAAACCTTTTAGATATTCAATTTCAGTGCGCTTCTGGAAATAACATTAAAGAAGGTAATTATTAATGATGGACAAGGTGTCCAATGAGGAAAAGAATTTTATCCCAATAGAGACAAAGCGATTTTCACTTAATTCTACGAAGTATGGAACACAATTTTTAAATACATAGATATATAAACCAACTAATTATGCATATATGTAAATATAATATATTGAAAACTATAGCATTATATATAAATTGATATAAAACCATGCAAAATTTAATGGTTAATGAATGAAGAAAACATTAGAATCCAGAATCATATCCATGAATACAAACGTTTAGAAGAAATTAAGTGCCTTTTATCTGAATTATTTTGGCCTTAGACAAATAGGAAATAACTATTGAAGAATGTTTGAGAAGATGTTACTTCTGAAGAAACTGATCAAAGTTCCGGAGGCTTATTCCACCTTGGGGATTTGTTAATTAATTAGCTCAGATAATGAATTTCATATAATAATCAATCTTTCTATATATTAAAATGTTATAAATATAAAACTAGTACACACAAGCTTAGATGTATGTTGACACCAGAAAGGAATACTTTTGAATATATATGCTAAGACTACACAATGCAAGACGGGCCCCTTAATAGAATTTAATCATATGATTGACTAATATTAAGATAAACCTAAATGATTAGCAGCATGAATAGATCCCATTTGCATAAGAGTGGCAGTTTCATACCGCACTATACAATCTCTTAATGGCAAAAGAAGGTCCGATCTTATGTTAGTTTCATACCGCACTATACAATCTCTTAATGGCAAAAGAAGGTCCGATCTTATGTTAGCTAGCTAGCATTTATCCTATTAGTAGTTTTCCTTCTTGGCCAATGTTCATGTAATGAACACCTTTTCCTACAAACAAAAGAGAGATTATGAGAATTCAATTTTTAATAAGCCTAATATAATCAAGAAAATCCAAAAGGGATGACCCAGCAAAATCAAATAGTTGATGCACTGTCGGCCAAGTCGATTAACAAAATGTCCCTCGAATCTCCATGCATAGTTTCCTTTGTTATAATATCACTAAAATGCAAAATGAGCATCAATAACAATGGCAAAGTTGGGATGTAAACTTTGTTTCCGTATACCACAATTTATATGTAAATCTAATACCATATATGTATTATTCATTTGATTTGAAATCCAACTAGATTCCACTGTTTAATGGTTAATGTGATCAGTAGGACTGAAATTAAATTTGTTTAGTCAATGATTCTTCCTTTCTGAAACATCTGAAACTGACAAGACAAATGAGAGAGATTAGGGATACAACTTTACCGATATAGGTTAAAATTATTTGCACACACATAAATCAAAATTCTTGGTTAACTATAAGAGTATTTAAGTTACAAAAGGAAATCAGTAACTAACGAAACATATCACCTAATTGACCAAATTTAATTCCGGGCCACTATCGAATTTTCAGTTACAAAAGCATGACTTTAATAATTGAAATTAAAACATAATATCCAAGGGCTTAATGTTCTTCTTTCACACTAAAAAGTATAAACCATGCAGATTAATACTCAGACAGTAAAGTAAAGTAGCAACAAGCAGAAAGCAAAGAAAAGGCAGATAAATAAAGAGTAACAGAGATGAAAAATTAACTGTACCCTATACCAGCTGCAACCAAGCTATTAAACAAATAGCTTGACACATCTGACATAGGCGATTAATTCTTATGTATATTTGTTTCAAGATTTAACAACACCACAAGAACGGAATTGCCAACACCCATTCACGAATTGGGAAAAAATTATGTCAGAAAAAGAGAAAGAAAGAGAGAGATGGATTATCAAGACAGATGATCTGCAAATCGATTACTTGGAAAGAGATTGATGATCAAGACAGATGATCTGCAAATCGATTACTAGGCATACATATGAATATTTTAAGTACATAAAACCAAAAGAGCAATTAGATGCTCCGATCACTTCCACATAGACCATAACTGCTAGTACGATTACTCCTACGACCACCTTTTAGGTATTTTACTACTAGTTAACTAATGGTAAAACCATTGCTGTTTGCAGCAAAAGCAAGATTCAAGGCATTCCAGATCTAACTCTTTGCTTCTGTCAAAGCAAACAGAAGACACAGAAATAGAAGTAACAGACACTAATCCTACTTGTACTAAAATACCACAATACCAGCTTATAACCAGAAAAAGAAAATACCCCACGGAGATCAAACAACGAGCACGATAAGAAGAAGAAGAACAGTAAGTACTGTAATTACTTCTAAACTTCTTTCATATTTTAACTTGCACCTGATGGCGATGGCAGAACTGGAATTTGTTGCTGCTGTGATGGACGCTTACGCTTCTTCTTCTCGTAGCTAATCCCTCTTGCTTTCGACTGCAAATCACGAACCTCACGAAGATAAAGCCGGACAGCGCGTGCACCAAAAGGGTTTGCCTCAGGTTTGCCACCGTTTTCCTCAAAGGCGGCGCGTAGACGGCCTATGAGCGCGTCGAGACTTCCCCAGGCCTGGCGTAGAGGGCAGGGACAGGGGGCTGGTGGATTGGGGTGTCCATAGAAAGGACAGATTGGGGTGTGGACTTTGGTCTTACCAAATTGGTCGAGATAACGAAGGAATTCAAGGACATGTGCTCCACTGCAACGAGAAAGAGACAGAGGGGGCCTGTGATTTTTAAGATACTGCCCAAAAGTGTTCCAGTCGCGGCGCTTTTGGTTCTCATAGCGGCTGCTGGAATTCGTGGTTATCGATGAAGATGGAGAGGATGCAATCAGAGCGTTGTTGGCTGTGGTTGAGTTGGTGATGAGGCTGCTCGTGTTTTCGGAGTTGGAGTTGTTCATTTCTAAGACTGAATGATCCATAATAGAAAGTAATTATATATATTCTTTTCTTTCTCTGTGATTATTGCTTAGTTTATGGTTTAATTTGGTTGTTGGTACCGAAGCTGATACTAGTGTTTTTCTCTTTGCTTATGACTTCTAGGGTTTTCTCATCTTTCTCTAGTGAAGGAGCTAGCTATAATAGAAAGAGCAAAGAGAAGATAGGAAAGAGGAGAAGAGTTGGATAGACGGTAAACTGAATCTCTGGCTTCTTATAATTCTTGCTCCAGTCCATTAGCTTTTTTTTTTTTTCGGATGTTACTGTTGATGAAAACAACCACAGTCTCAAAAAAATAATAAAAAAGAAAGAAAAGAAAAGTCTAGCCAGTTATTGATTGATGTTACAGGATTTCCATTTTAGAGGAGAGAGGGAAAGAGATGAAAATGGAGAAGCAAATAAGATTATTTTATACACAGAGAAATCGATGATTTGTTTGCTTGAGCGATACTAGAAAGGAATTTTGGCGGCTTTTGTTTTCTGAAAATGTTAAAAGTGATTTGTTTTTATTTCCAAAAAAAGGAGGAACAGAAAAATACTCATGAAAATCTAAATTAAAATAATGAGGGTTTACATATATATATATATATTATTATTATTATTATTATTATGGAAGAAGATGATGTTGGTATTGTGAGTGTTAGTTTAGTAGAAGAGTAAGATGAGGAGATTGAAGGTACTGCGGTCAGTGTACTGTTAGGGCTTGTGAAAATGGAAAAATAAATTAAAAATAGGTTAGTAGAGGTTGATATGGAGAAAAAAGGGTAAAATATGAGGGAATAACATGACTATTTCTTTTCTGTAACTCTGTCGGAAAAAATGACAGTTCCTATTTTTAATGACAAAAACACCCCTGTCAATTTTTTTTAAAATTATCTCCCTGTTTAAAATATCCTCTCTTTTTTTATAATGTTTCTTCTAACTTTAAAATGACATAATAACGAATTGGAATTTATAATTTCAAAAACATGATCAAATTTACAAGCACATAAAGTTTAGAAGTTTTGAATTGTATGGTACATTCCAAAATTTTAATTAATATTGAACCACTAACTGTATATACACCAATAAAATATAAAAATTATATTTTAACTAATGTAATATATGTTATAACTACATCTGCAAGGGTGAATATTGCCTATAAATGTTGTTATAATCCCATTTTGTCTCATTAATTTTTATTCAATTAAATCTCTTAATATATAAAATTTTAAATTATTAATTTTAAAATTTAAGAGCTTAAAATTAAATATAAAATTTTTGAAAAATTAATATAAAAATTAAAAAGGAGTTAATTGAATAAAAATAAAAATAATTAGTTAGGAGAACTTGATTCCAAGATTTTTAAAGTTAAATTTTTTATTTTATTATAGGGATCAAAGTGGCAAAATCTCAAAAATTTGGTGAGACAATTGAAAATTGCTTATTCAAGATACAAATTGAAATCATGATCCTTTTGTTTCCATGCAGGTTCAAACAGAAAAGGGAAAAATAATAATTTAGTCCATATTTTGATCAATGGGAGGAGGGCGTTGAAGAAAGTAAAAAAGGAAACTTTGACAATTGGCAAGGAAAAACATGAGAGCACACAGCAGACAGGTGAAGGAGAGAAAATTCCGGACATTGGTTACACATGCCGGGAGGCTTAGGAAAAAGGAAGAAAACACATGTTCGAGAGGAGAAAGTACCGGTTGAGACTAGAGACTTTGACAGAAAGGAGAAAAAATTCCTAGAGAATTCGAGATTCGAGGTCATTTATAGGACAGTGCTCTTGCTGAAATACTCTTGGATTGATCATTACCTTCAAGTTGATATTCTTTTAATTGGAATTATCATGTAATTGATTTGTTTACATCTCGCTTTTCTCTGTGAAAATTTGTTGATGTTTTATAGTAATAACATCATATCTTCGTTACAATACTTTATCTGACAATTTGTCTTTTGGATACTGGTAAGCTAGTTTCATATATTTCAGAAAATTTGGCTTTGTTTTTGAAAATGAAAAGTTGGAAGGCGTGCTCTCTCTGGAGAGACTATCTCCAAATTTATTTATTTTTTATAAAATGCCGTGTTTGGGGGTTTGTTTCATTATGTTTTGTGAAGTTATAATCCTGTTTTAAGTAAAGAAAATTATTGGAATATAGTTAGACCAAAATCAGTTTTTCCCTAATTCTAGTGGAAAGAGTCCCCTACGTTTTGTATTTTTTATTTTGTTTTGTTTAAATATGCATTTCTTTATTAAATGGATAAAGACTGATCAAGAATAATTAAGACAGAGGTACATTTATGATGTTCTCTTTTTTTTTTAAGTTAAATAATTTAATAATAAATATAATTAAGTCGGTGATACATATATTATATTCTCCATTCTTATAAGTCAGATGTTTTAATAAAAAAAATCATAAAGAGATAATAATAAGAGCAAAACAAATCACGTTAAATTTCAAAATTATAATATTAGAATAACTATTTTAACGAAAACTTTGAAATGTCTAAAACTTTTTTTATTCTTAATTAATCCTTAAATTTAAAAATTAAAGTGATCTATCTCATTATATTTCTAATAGATGACAACTCTATTGGTTTTGACACATTAATAAATGTGTTAAATCAATTTTAATATAAAACTTGTCTCTAACATCTTGCCAATTCTCCACCCTTTAGCAAGATGATTGATACACTCCAATTAATTAAATTCTGCATGAGTTGAGCTCCTCCAATGATGGCTTGGGTGAGATTCATATATATATACAAATTTTAGGGTAAAAATTATTTACTTTAAATATTGAATTTCGTGCTAGTACTGTAATAACATTGATACACATTGTACCTGTAATGTTAAAATTCAAAACATATATAAATAGACATAAGCGTTAATTAAATGCAAAGTTATAAGTGTACGTTTTATCTTTATACATGCCATGATCTAGCTACAAATATAACATAAAAATTAAATTTCTATCGCCTTCTTTCATACCAAAACTTGTATTAATCCTTTGATATGTTTCTTCTGATGATAAAAATAGACAACGTTGCACATTCTTCCACCACTCTTATAAGCAGTTGCAATTAAGAAAATATGTCCTCTTTTGGATGATTTAAATATGGTAGATACCTAGATTATGTCATCTGTAGCACTTTTATATATTAATGCAATTAAATATGCAACATTTCTATATATTAATGCAATTAAATATGCAACATTTCTATATATTAATGCAATTAAATATGCAATATTTCGTGCTCCAATCTTTATGCTATTTATAGCTGATTCACTGACAAGTAATGAAAATATGTAATAAAAGTAGCAGCTTAGAAAATCAATCAACCCTAGCTAGGGCAGGGCGGGTACATGTTTTGCTTAGCTAGAAAATTATACAAGGTAGCATTAAAGAAAACTAAAGGTAACAAATTAAAATGGGTATATTTATTTTATAATTAATATATATATATAAAAAGAGAAGTAGAGTCAACTTTTATATTGTAGGGGGATTAAAATATAACTATCATAATTTTACTAGAGTTAAAATTAAAATTATTTATTTAAAAAAATTAAATTAATAAAAAAATTATAAATTTAATTGAAATTTTATATAATCTGCAGGATTATGGTCAGGTCAAGCTCAGGACCAGCCCATATCCAAAACATAAATCCCAGAAATGGGTTAATCTGCCTTCAAACTTTAAAAAATAAAAGGGAAATAGAAAATAAATAACGAAGGGAAATAGAAATTTTATTTATACTCTTGGCACTACTGCTGCTTCCAAGTTCACATTGTTGTGTATGCTTATGTTGGTTTTTTGGTTTGTTTGTAAGCTGCTGACAATTGAAAAATATGACCAAATTGAATATAAAATTGGGAAATTAAATAAAATAATTTCGTTAATTACATATCTAGGCTTTAATTACGTTGTTGGAAAAATAAAAAATAAAAAATAAAAAGTCAATTGCTATTTGCAAATATTAATGGAACTTCGAAACCCATGACGAGTATATTTTAGGGTGTTTATTCTTACTGTTGTTGTTAGATTTGTTCTATCTTAATATAATCAATTATATATAATTAAAGATTATATATAAATTAATTATGAAAGAGGTATCTATCTTCGTGTGTAATTGAACGGTATAATACTAATTATTAATATTAAAATTATCTAAAATTAAGTATTTATAAATTTAAATTTATTATCGTTGTAATTGATATTATAATGGAACATAACAAAATGACGATGTAATTTTGTTTTCGAGACAACAACTCTATTATATTTTTTATGTACTAGATCAATTAGGTTCTTATAAATTCTAATTGAATTTGTATTAAACTTCTACACATTAACAATTCATACCCGTAGATGTCTCCAAGATCTATATTAGATCACTTAAGAGTCCTAATAAATCAGATAACTTATAATATAATTATAAATAAATATATTAGCTTACATATAGAAAACTAAAATTAATAATCTTTTACGTAGGCTACATATTATACTTTAATAATTATATTATCATACGTATACATCAAAATAACTATCTTTTCTTGAAACATCTTCTTAGTTATAGTCTGATTCATTTATTATATTAGTATGAGATCAAAACAACTTTTATTACACAAATTTGTAACTCGATCCATCAATAGTCATCATACTAACATATTCAATAACATATATCTAGTATAGATATGTAACAAGAAAATTATATGTAATATAATTTTAACATACTTTTTTTTAATTAGTTATACTTTATTCTTGAATGAGATCATTAAGAGTATTGTATGCCCTAAAAAAACTCGTGTTATTGATTTTTGCATTTTGTATTGAGTTATTATTTGTATTATTTATTGTACAAAATTATTAATAAATAAATTATTTATTATTCATGTGTGTATATTGTTTCTTCTGTCAACACAATATATATATATGAATTATCCAGATAATTTAGTTATCTAAATTATTTCTTACGAAAGTTATATTAACTAAGCATCGATATATCATAATAGACATACTAAAAGTCTCTGATGAATATCATAAGAATGATATTAGTACAAGTAACATGATAATCGTGTTATTAGGACATTAGTATGAATTAACATTTAAATAATTATTTTTTGAATATGATCAAAGTTATGATGAATCACATAAAAATATGTTGTCAATGATTTATCATATGATTATACTAGTATATTAATTATTCCTTTAACATGAGATGTCATTGTCCTTTAACATGAGATGTCATTGTCATTATACGATATAGATGTATATGGTTCATATGGTGTATAAATACGAGATTAATCATATCTCATCTAAGAAGCTAATTTGGTCATATTTATTTATATTAAAATACGAATAATTATCAATACAAAATCCTTTGATTCGATAAAAAGGATTTCGAGATTCCATTAACTCGGTTTGATCTCGAGATCCCAATTGGATATGGGTACATGTCCGAAATCAAAGTCTTTAATCAAAGCACTTAAAAGTTACACGAAAGACTTCGTGATAACGAGTTTAAAGCGTCTTAACCATTAGTCCAAACAATGATTGAGTTTTAGGATTTTGACATTCGTAAGCCCTAACTTGATTAGAATTAGACGAATGGAAGGAATATATTCACATAGAATGTATAATCGTGTGTAAAAGATTTAATGAAGTCTTACTTCATTATGATTTATAAACTAAAGTATATTGCTAGATATGAATCATAATCGTTGAGCATCGAATGATTCGAAAAGGGGTTCGATTTAATTATTTTTGACTCAGAGCTAATACTACAGTGAATCCGATAGGTCATAACCAATAATTAATTCTTATTCTTAGTTGGTAAGAGAATAAATATTATACGTAAGAACCTTAGCATACTCAGAGATAAAATTAGATTGAAAAGTATAAATCGTTTACTCGCTAAATTATTTTATTGACCTGAAAGCTTTGAAATTCACCTAATTATAATTTATAGTAAATTATATATTTTATTTATATTTGATATAAAATTAGAATAAAATAAACTTGATCAAAGTTAGTTTGACTTGGCTTGGGATAATTTAAGAATTATTCTAATTGTTAGAAACAAAATTGTTATTTGGTATATTACTATTATAAACCATGTTTGACAAGTTTTGAAATTTATTTGTCTTTGATAATATTGCCTTAGACATTTAAGTAATTTATATAAATGCTATAAATAAGGGTTAAGTTACTAATTTTATTATAATGCCATTCTTGAAAATTTTTATTATAATGCCATTATTTTTCAAGAATTTGAAATTTTCTCCAAAAAGCTCTCATTCTCTTCATTTTCGGCCAGGCTTGAGTGGGTTAATAGAGTTTTAATTCTCGGAGACTTTATTATTTTGGAGTTAAATCTTCATCATTCTCACCATAAGGTTCATTTCTATACCTTTGGTTTAGTGATTTTTACTTTATATATGCATATATGATGTTCATGTATGTAATGTCACACCCCGATCCTAATCGGTCACGTGGCAATCGCTGCGAATCCCAGAAATACATCTGATCTCACTTAGATTGTGTACCCAAGTATAGGTAGTCTTGTTGTAGAATGGTCCGGTGAGTCCAAGTGTCGTA
>JAVXUL010133645.1:0-15509 GCA_035590515.1 Trichilia minutiflora
CCTTAGAGCTATCTCGCGGGACAGAGGGATTACTTGCTAACGGTTGTCTTCCTAAGGGAATATCGTCTAAGTACTGGAGTAAGTGTATTGGATGCATCTAGTAGAGCTTCACCAAGCCAATCCCCTTAATTGGCCTCCCCTCCTATTTCCCCGGCAAAGATGCTGGTGGTTGGGTAGACGATTCAGAAAAGGGTTATAGCACGGAGATTCTAGTTTGGTACCGACCCAAGACAGAAGATCAATTCCGAAATGACATTCGCTAACGACTAATCGCGTAAGACAAAAATAAAATAGAATAGAATGGTCTAAGAGAATTGATTCCCCTATTCCATTGTCGTGATCTCATGTCCAACAAGCAACTCCACAAGCAAAGGCTAAAGCCGAACTACCAACGGCTGGCAGGAGTGGTACCTTTGACCATTTCTGTGTGTGGAACAAGCTTAGGCGTCTTTCTACTCTTTAATAATATTGTTCGGGCGGGGATAATGCTTTAGCGTATTCCAACTAAGTGGGAGAGGTAATTCTATCTACTGCTTTAGGCTTATTCGACTTCTTTCTGTAGCCTAGGCGTGAAGATATCCTAGCGATGGACTACTCCCGGAAAAAAGATAGAAATGAAATTCTTGACTGGTAGTCCACCAAGGGTCAAAGTCAATCTATTATCTATTATAAGGAAGCTCGATGGTCAGGGTACTCAATTGATGATTTCTAACCTTCGTCCCTCTATTTCATCAACCGAAAAAGGAAAGTCAAATACAGATGAAGGTGAAGCGGCTTGGCCGACGAGAGGAGGGAGAAACTCAACCAAGATTACCAAACCGTTGAGGGAATGGAAAGGAGTAGCCTGGTCACAGATGCACCAGCGGAGAAGTCAAAGACCTCGGAATACCACCCGGCGGCTCCCCGTGTCCTTTCTACCCAACAGGACAATAGTATGCCAGGCCAGGGGCGAACTCGTCGAACCGAGATTCTTTACTCCCGAGGTCAATCAGTCAATCGGTAGTCCTCCAATTGCTTATCGAAAGCCCGTTTCTAATTCTAAGAAATGGTTTCTATACCGGATTGACAAAGGAGGCTTTGAGATTATTGTGTAAACATTCAAGTTGACAATCGGGGTTTGTATTCATTGAGACAAGAAAGACAGTGGACTCTGAAACCAACGCGTAGAAAAAATCACCAAGGCAATACGTAAAACTCCTATGGATATAGATTGTTTTATAGCGGTACGATTACGATGCTTTGCTTTCTCCGAATGGAAGAGGCTCCATGCAATTGAGCTGTAGCTTTGCTATTGGGAGGAAGATAGCTTTACTTGAATCAGAACACGGATCGGACGAAATAGAAAATAGACATAAACATAAGTGAGAATAGCTAACCGAGATCATAAAGACCCGACAACGATCTATATAGCATAGTAGCCCTACCCTATTTCCTATAACAAGAGATCAAAGTGATTTGGCCGGGGGTCCCATTTCTCCTGGTGAGCATGCATAACCCACCTAATTGCTATGTGTGGGTAGAATAGGTACGCCTATGCTATTATGGTCACTGGTTGTTCTGAGCACACAGCGTAGTCTATGTTCATAGCAAGATAGCTGCGAAGCACCACTCACGTCACGGTAGATGGAGACAGGGGGACCAGGTTCCATTTAAATGTGGGTGACTACCTTGTCCAGGTAAATTGAAGGATGAGAAAGAGGACCCGACATAGGAAGTAAGAAGTAAGGCGCCCCCCTCGAGAGTTATTCGTGAACTCCGTTCCGTTAAGGAGAGTTGGGAGTTTGGGGAACAACATTTGAAGTAACCTGACCCGGGTAGCACCGGACCATTCCTCAAGGGGAGGGTGATACTATAGAGTATCCTTTAATAATAGAATAAGAAAATATGGATCGTTCCGGATGGCATCACCCTGAAGCGTTGGTACTATTTAGATCTCATCTTGCTTTTCAATCGAATTGAAAATGTCCCGAAGTTCCCAACCGTGTCTTTGAACGCACCAGACAATGAAATGAAAGGATTTAACCTTTACCATTGCCTCTATTACAGTGGAAGTGGGCCTTGCTTCTGCTGATTTCGACAGGTGTCTCGCCGGGCTTCTCTTCACTGCGCTTTATTTGAAGCAGTGCAGGGTAGCTTGAAGAGGTATTATGCGGGATATAAGGTTAAAAGGGAATGAATCCCTCCGGTCCGAGGGGAGATATTCCTCGGATCATCCCACGTAAATTAATATGTAAAATACAACGGGATGCCGAAGCCAATCATATAGACTATACTATAATATATGAATCGCTTGATTTGTCTTGCGCCTCGTGTAAGTAAGTATAAGTAAATAACTTATTTAGTTATAAGAGAGTAGAGTATATACTATACATACGCCCACATTGACAGAAGGAGTATTAGGTGAATGAATTTAAGACCTTTTACCGAATTTATATGCCTCGGATCGCCCCAATCATCCCTTAAGGAATGCAGTGGGAAGGATGAGTTTTTATTACGGAAAAGCGGGCCCCTCGTACAGTGATTTTGAACCCAGACGAGAATATCCGTGTTCCAAGCAACATATTTTATTACTTAAAGCACAAGATAGCCTGGAATGTGAATAAAATTAACGCCGTTGGCTCCCGGCCCGGTATTCTTTTTACCCATAGGGCCCCTTAAGAGAAGCAGAATACCTTTTTTGGTTTGCCAATCATGACCTTGAGTACTTCGAACGGTGTCTTGGACCTTGGTTCAGCACTCTGCTTCCTGCGTACGAGGTTGAAAACAGGTAGGATCTGTGCATAGAAGGCGATGGTATAAGAGGAGGGTCTTTGCTATAGGCCTTAAGCAGCGCCCTCTTAAATGAAAGCAGTCCACAATTGGGCAATGGGAGTATTAGCCCCTGCTGGAACGTTTGATTTTGATCAGGAAGCCCCGATTCGCCGGTTGCGAGCTTTTAGTCCTATGGATTTGTATTTCTTTTACCTTAAATCTGCACGATTGCCGTTGTCAGTGATACACGATCTCATGGCATGTCTGTGGGGTCTGACACTGGCGTCGTCTATTGTGAACGGAGTCCATTGAATACCTTTTTGTTTGGCCCACCTCGAGAGATTTCATTCTTGGCTGTTTAAGCCCTGGGTGACTATGGCTCTTGGACGCTGTTTTCGCTGTCCCACCACTATTTAGATAGTATGGTTGGCGGCACAATTGGCAGACCTAAACTATTTCTATGCTGTTCTGGGTGATGATGTCGTCATTGCAGATAAAGCAGTGGCTGATCACTATCAGTCCTTTTTAGGACAATTATTTATTTATCTAAATATAGACCCTTTGTCCAAAACCTATTATTATTAGATAGTCTCCAAGTGGACTTTTCTCCGATCCGCCCCGACAATGAGTCGATCATAGGTCTCTGTCAGACCAGAAGTACTCAATAACTAAAAACTAAAACGAATATTAATTACTTCAACGGTTAGCTGGCGTAGGGTTCGAGCTCGTCTGAAGTCAACACAATCCCATATTGGGAATGACTAAAGGCAGCTAGTAGGAAGCCTTTTGGAGATTGACAATTGAAGTTAGTTCTCTCTTCCTGTAGAACTCAGATGAGACTGTCAAAACAATCAATATAGAAAGACTAGTGCCATCTCCGCTCTTTAAAGAAAGACAAGTTGCACCCATCTTTCACACTATTATACTCGGGACTTCTTCTTTAGGCTAGGGGCTTACTATTCTCTAGTTTGCTGGGCATTCTAGCGGGATCTATAGTAGGGAAGGAAGGCCCTTTCTTCTCTTCTTATCTTAAAGCAAGAGCGCACGCATGTGATTCAACAAATGCTAGACTCTCTTTATTAACCCTTATTGCTAGCCTATCATCTCATCTTACTCGACTCCTCTAATGTGAAATGATAGATTTTAATAAAATAAATAAAAGAAAGATAGCTACTTCGCCTAGTACTACTACCGAGTAAAGTTCCGAAACGGATCGGATATCGTCTTTCACAGTGCCTATCTCGAGTGTATTAAAAGCTCCATCCGTGCCAACCGCAGAAAGGAATCTTTTCATGCCCACGAATCCGCATGAAGAGCGAAGCTGTAAATAATCATCGATAAGGCCTTTCATGCCCATAAGCAAAGCCTCATTGAGCGTACCATACGCAAAGCTTCAGCGATAAAGTAAGACCTTCCCCGACACTTTGGCTTAATTTTCTAGAATGTGTGCTGCGAGTGATCAGTCTGTATGATAAAATAAGGGATCAAACCGATCCTGTTATATGCATTTATTTGATAATTGGTTTGCTTTTATTTGTAACTTGGTGCGTATACTGTTATGCTCTATTCAAGGTAATCCCCTGGGATAGAGGTTTAGGGCTCCCCATGCGCTATGAGTTCGGTTGGCTAGGCATTAGAGTCTAGCCTTTACCCGGTCAACAACGAAAAGGAACTCTCCCGCGCGGATTACAGGTGGCGATTACAAGAATTAGGGGTAAGAATCTATTTTTTAATGAGGAGTCTGCTAACTAACTAATATAATAGAAGTGAGCCGGTGGGGCGCCTTTCTGCTCGCTCATTTAGAGTCCTTTTAGCGTGTCTTAGTGCCTTACTCTATTCCACAAGAAAATAGGGAATATCCTTCCATTCGCTCAGCCTTTGATTCAAGTCTTCATATGAGAGCGGGAGAAATCGAAGGAAATTGAAAGCAAGAAACTTCTCCCAACAAAGGATGATTCTATTCTCCCTTATAGCCAAACCCAAGAAAGCAGGACTGACACTGACTTCCCGGGAGCCCAACCAGTGTAGGGAAGGGATCGAAGACGTTCTCTTTCAGCAGCCTACCAGGACGCTTAGCGCAAACCACTGAGAGTGGAGCTGGGAAGAGGCGGATGCGGATATTTTGGCAATTACATTATTCAATGGGTCCTAAGGCTGCTTCATGATAAGAAGGCGCTTAGCACGATCCCGCCCCAATCAAGTGCCTCCGCTCGATCGTCTCGGAGTGTGTGTATTCGTATGACCTTAAGTTGGCCACTGATATGTATGATAAGGCGGCCTCTTATTGATTCAGGAAGGCGTTTTATCTGTATGGTTCAACATTTGCAAACTTTGTTGGTTCAATTCAAGTACTTTCTCGTCCCGACTGTAAACTTGCGGAGGCCTATTCATTTCTAGGCAATCGTCCTGTCGTCACGTTTATTGCGGGACAGCTTCTAGGCTACCTCAGCTCTTGGCTTTGCCCCGCTTTCCGCCTCTGAAAACGTATTCACATCCACTCCCAACGCCCAAGCCACCAAGGGTTCTCGTGGGCACTCACCTTTAGACGCTGCTTCAAGCCAAAAGTCAAGACTATCTATGGGGAGAGCAGCACCCTCCTCTAGAAGTCGAGTAAGGCACCGTCCTCCCGGGAACAAGAAGAGCAAGCCTTCTTAAGAGAGAGTCCTCACCCGAAAAGGACTTCGTAAGGGCTAAATAAGAGAAATAGCAGTCAGTCTACAAAGGGAAAGGGTGGTATACAAAGAAGGGTATGGAGAATCAGTCTCTCTGCCTTCGTTTTCTAAACTTGTACCGCTATTCTCTTTACCTATTTCTTTCTCCAAGTCTTCGTCTAAACCTTCGTTTGCGGAGGCTTTGATCTCCAAGCCTTCCTTCATTTGAAAATCTTTCATTGAACCTTGCGAGCGGAAAGTCGCACTAATCTCCGACTGTCTTGCTCCTCTTTTGTCTTGCTTCTGCTGTCCTAGCATGCCTTGTGATGTCTTTGTCTAAGCTGGGTAAGTTGGAGTCAGTCTTCCAACTTCCTGAGGAGCGAGGGGAAGCTCTTCCTCTTATGGAAGAGGGAGTCCACCGACCTAGCTTAGAAGGAGCAGTCTTTGGCTCACCTGAATCGTCACGAAAGCCAGTAGAAGGTAGAACTCCACACCTCTACTAGTGGGGTGCCGCCTTCTTCTATGAGGGCTCTTCAGTAAGAAGGTCCAGTTCCTCTATCTCTATCTCTTTCGGCTAAGGTCCTTATTAGCTAGGTGAGCGGGAGGTCAAATCCTTAACTTGAAGCTTTTTGCTGAGTTGCTAGCTTTAAGTAAGGAGAAAAGCGGGAGCATCAGTCTTCTCCAAACTCGCAGCGCGAAAATCAGCCTGAGTTATCGGAGTTCGATGGATTGAACAGCTTTGGCGCTGATCCCGCTAATTCATTCTCACTCGGGAATTGCCATTATTTTTTAGTATTAGAAAGCATCCCGTTATTATTTATTAAATAATAATCTTCCGTCCTTTCGAAGGAAGCTATATTCCCAGTCTGGGAGCGCCGGCCCTCCTTTTGACTCCTTTTTTGGGAGCTTTTTGTATGTCTCTAATTATATTGGTTCCAGGTTAGGAAGACTTACAGATCAACTAGCCTAGCTGCCTTGACTTCTGAAACTACTACTACAAAACCCGAAGACTCGGACTCGCTACCTGACGAACTGAACTCCAGCCCGTGAAGGCGATAGTGAGGAGCGACAGCCCTAATGGTAAGGTCCCTACCCTGTCTTTCTCTCTCTTTTTGGTTGGAAAGACTCGCCTAACTCCTTAGGCATTCACCTAACGGGACTATTCCTGAAAGCTTAGCTAACTCAACAAGCAAGGCCTAGCTTACCTAAGCAAGCGACGAACATGGAGAAAACGCGCTTCGGGTCGGGCTTCTAGTAGCAAGCTTAGTTGATTGGACAGCGACTCGAAGCTCACTCTCCTTAATTCCCTAACGGTTGATTCCTGATTGACTAGCTCGCCATGCGAGAAGTCAAAAACGGTCGCAAAGGCCTCTTCAAGCGCTGCACGATAGGCGTTGGCCAAATCCAAATAACAACAATTTGGTTGATTCGGAAATGAGAGGGATGTCACCCCATCGACTGAGAAAGAGATCGGCGGTCTATCGATTCGACAGCTAGCCGAATAGCTATCAGTGACAGATGCGAACGACCAGTTCGTCAGTCAAGTTGTTGGTGGGCAAATACACGCATGATCGGGAACCAGACTCCGGTCAGCAGGAATGGTTTCCATCTGGATCAGCCAGAGGGAGACTTCCCAAACCAAAGGAGTTGAGTGGACAACCAGCTATCAAAGTAGATGCCCGTCGATGAATTTACCATTTCTTGAAAACCTGTATCTGACATCTTTTTGAAATGCAATACCGAAATGAGAAGCATATAGCCTTTACCTACCCCACTCACCGACCTCGTCCAGACATTGCATTTCCAGTTAGCGTGGTCGGCCAGTTTATGAAGGCCCCTCGAGTTCCTCACTGGGAGGCTGTTATACGTACGTGAAGAAAGCTCCCGGACAAGGTGGGCAAATCAAAACGTATAAGCCCCATGGACATTTTCGTATTGAATTTCAGATGCGGATTGGGCTGGTTCTCCATCAGATAGGAGACCGTTGCTATACTTACGGCTATTGTACATTTGTGGGAGGGGGTCAAGGTGGAAAAGTCAAAAGCAAAGTCTAGGTGCTCGTTCTAGTGCTGAGCCTAAAGAAGTAGGGGTACATACCTATGGCCATGAGCGGGAGAAGCAGAGGCGGGGGCACCAGTAGATCGGAGCCATAGTCTACAGTAGCAAAACCATACCCATACGTCGGGGTAGGTGATGCATCACAAGTAGGGGCAGATACAGATCAATGCCTAGCAGCACACCTTCTAGTTCATTCCGTTGGATTATGGAGTTGGTTCAGCAGTGGCATGAGGTTTATGATCCAGATACATATTCTTGCCCGGTCCCAGGCGCATCTATTGCAGCTTGGCCCGTTGACCGTCTTGGTTATGCAGTTGGTGAGGTTGGGGCTTTCGCTATGAAGGTTGGCCGAGTCAATCCGAGCAGATCCATACTGAGTTACAGTAGAGCATATAGTCGTTTCTCTAGTAGCATGAGTAGTTATCCCCTCGCTGTTCGTGATTGAAATAGGGGTGATCGAGACCCGGACCCAAAGAGTTCAGTCGTTAGCGTAACGAGACGTCTCTTAGTAGTCTACGAGTAGGCGGATAAATATCCGGAACCTAAACCTAACCCTAAAAACCGAACCCTTCATCACTACGGATCAGATACAAGAGGAAAAGGGAGGGGCCTTTTTCTAACAACCTGATGCATGGTGGCTCCTAGTTAAGCAACCTGACGCGTTGCGGCTACACTTGCTCTACTGTGCTGCGACTACCAAGACCCCGGAGCCGGTTAACTACTGGGTAAACTGGCTTCATACGGAAAATGCTTGAACTACATCGAAAAGTGGTCTGACACATTCATCCACCTAGGACATGGATTCTATATGAACGAAAGCCTACCAACGCATAAATCGCGGATCGCTTCGCCCCTCTACCCCATCTTCAACTTCAACTCCTATAGTATAGGAAATACTAGGCATTTTGATTAGTTTAGTCCAAACAAAGTCGGGATCGGTTTTTGAGCCCATTGGCGAAGAAAACCATAGTGCTCGCACAGAAGAGAAGAGGGAGAAGTCTTCTTTCTATGTAGTACGATCACTGGATGGATGCCCAAAAAACATCGATAAAAAAAACCTATCGCTCGGGTTGAGTTATCCTATCTTACCTTCAATCCCCATCCAGAGATTAGCCGCGCAATTCTTCGTCAGTGCGGGAACACTTTCTAAGGTCTGTGGCCGTGGCATCAGGAGGAAAGGTTCTGTCTTCCAGGTACGTTTTGATGTCATGAAACCACGGCTTACCATCAGGTTCTCCAGCTCATTTCCTAGATTGCCACACAGTATGCAGGATCCTCTCTCACTTCGATCCCTATTGGCCGGATATCAATACCTTCTGGGATACTGATCATGGAAGCTAGTGTGGCCAATGCGTCAGCAAACTTCTTCTTCGTCCTCGACAGATAATTGAAGGGAATCCGTCTTCACTTTAGGCTGATATCTTCCAGATACTGATGGTAGGAAATGAGCTTCTGATCTTTGGTTTTCCAATCACCAGTTGTCTGAAAGATGAGTTGTTACGAATCTCCATATACACTCCTTGATTCTCAAGTCGAGGGCTTCAAGCGCCTGTGAGACACGCTTCATATTCAGCGATATTGTTTGTGCAAAAGAACCTAAACTTGACAGCTATGGGAATATGGGCTCCTTTTGGCGAGACAAGAACTGCTCCAACTCCATTTCCGTTCTGATTTACTGCACCGTCAAAGAACATTTGCCAATCATGAGGAGTTTCGTCTTCAACTATCCAAAGCCTACCGAAAATAGAATAGCTTCGTCCGGGAAATTCGTCTGCATCGGCTCGTAGTCAGGCACGGGATGATCTGCCAGGTGGTCTGCTATTGCCTGCCCCTTGATCCTCTTCTGGGTGACGTACACAATATTCCTCTCTCTTTCGCGATTCGTCCGGTAGGACCGTCCGAATCAACACCATACAGTAGTGGTTGAGAAGAACTGCCGCAGATATGAATTCCATACTGGGGTAAATGCGGATGTCTTTCGTCCAATTTATTGGAAGCATTGCCGAACGATGCAACCCTCCTTCCGCGTTAGGCGATATGTGACATCTGCCAACGGGCAGAGTGGTATTACCGGAAAAGGAACAGGTTTTTTGGGCGCTTAATACACCGACAGACAGACCCGCAGAACAAATGTAATCCTTCGAAGGCTTCCGGGATCGACTACTCGACGGACAAGTCAACTCAATCAACAAGCGCAGTCACTCGATCTACGACAAGAACTGAAAGCACACCTGGAAAGCCAGTCCCTCCCTAGACCTCAGTCTTGAAGAAAGAACCTTAGCCTGGGGGTGTGAGAGGGAGGTAACTAAAATAGAGAGCTGAGGTATGCTTACTTGATTAAGGACGGAATCCAATACATCGAGCACGAGACAGAAAAGGGAAGTACTATATCTTGCGGTCAAAGAAAATGCGCCAATCGAAGACTGACAAGAGAGACTGACACTGACGAGCGCTCCTGCAACAGAAAGAATGGTGCACTTAACTCCGTCTTGTCTTGCTTCTTAGAAGAAAGGAAAAGAAACCTGGTTGGTTCGTCTTGCTCAAATCAGCGAATTGCTATTGCTCTAAAGCATTTGTTTGTCGTCACCGAGAAGTCCTGAGAAAAGAAGTGGATTTGCTCACAGGCGGAGGATGAAATAGAACCCGACCGAAGTTGCTAACAACCGGCCTACAGTGAGTACTCCCGATATTACCTTCGCTGAATCTTTCCTTTGGATTGTCCCTGAGGAATGAGACTTTCTTATGCTTCTTATTCGGAACTACGACTTTCATTGAATATTTGTTTCTTCTTTCTCACCGGAACTGAGGGATATCGTTGAAGGTTTTAGTTCCTCTCCAGCACCAATAGACACATGAGCATCTTTTCATTAGCTCCAGTTCCAGTAACAACAATAGCTTTCGGTTTTAGTCCGGCCCCGCGAGGGAGTTGATAAAGACCGAGATTTAAGAAAGCTTTTTTCTCGGTCTCTTTGCACGGACTAACTGATCTTCAAGAGGAGATCCAAGTCCTACAAGTACTCATATCCAACCTCCTTTAGATGTCCCAGGGGCATATTCTAAGGGCATGAAGATAGCACTCTCTCTCTTAGCACCCCGCCTTATCCGATCCCTTTCCACGCCCCGGCATTATTAAAGGGGCACTCTCTTGGCACGGCCAAGGCCAATCCCCTTCTTTAGATGCCCTTGACTCTATCCCGCTTCTTAGGACCAGTGAAAGAGCCCTGCTTGGATTAGACAGCTACGGTATAGATCGAGTGGGGAAAGAGACGGAGAAATAAGTCTTCCATCTCCAGATGTTACATAACCATATTCCAGGAGTAGTGGCAAGCTAGGGCCGGGGAAGCATCCAAAGGTTGTGGAGGCCTTTTCCCGGTCAATCTACACACAAAAAGCCAAAGGGTTCACTATGACTCAGAGGAAAGAACTAATAAGTCTGCCCAGGGAAGCAGTGCATAAGAAGCTACGGGGAAGAGAGGTGGGACCAGAGGCCTAAGGTACAAAAATATGACATCATAAAGCTGCTTTCGCTCCTCATGTTGTCAAAAGGTCATACTATGGCGTGGGACCCTTCATGTACAAGTTCATACATTTTGAGATATCACTCAGCGTCAGTGAGGTAAGAGCCAAGACGTACAATAAGTGGGTACCTGACTCTGAATTGCATACGCGGGAAGGTTCGATTGCTTCCCCTACACTTGAGGGGAGAGAAGTCGACTATGACAGAGGTTGTTGAGTGAGGTGAGGACTAGTTCAACGCTTCTTTCTCTTTAGCAGATTAGATCCGAGTGAGGGAGGAAGGGAGAAGACTCGTTGTAGAGAGCGACCTAGCCCACCGCTCAGCTAGCCTCCTTATTGATTCTCATTCTCATAAGATGGGATTGATTAAACCTCAAATTGGATTTCTTTTCGGGTTTGGTTTAGCCGCTGATGCCGAACTATTAGCGTGATCTTCTGTAGTAGCTGAGAAATGCGAGACACTACTCTTGCCCTGTAGCGAATACGAACTCTCCTCTAACATAACAACGCCTTAGTCTCCTTTGCTTCTTGAGCCCCCCACGCTAGCCAACGATGAGAAAAGCCCAACCTTCTTTTTCAGTTGGTGGTACCCGGTACCTTCTTTTGTATCATGGTTGTAGTACGCTCGTACGTTCTCAATTCAGAAAGGTTTCCCGGGGAAACATAACAAGACGTGCATATGATGATTGATTCTAACCTCAGGCGTAGTTCGCTTCAATCTCTCAACTCAATAGAATATGATAGTTAGGAAAATCTTACTTTACTGTAAACTCACTGATGATTATTCTTCGTATCTCGCAATCTAGCTTCAGATCAGAATTCAATCCCAGGCACGCGGTCATCCTTTGGCTCGCTATGAGGAAGAATTTGAGCACTGTTAGCAAGCTGATGTTTGTGGCCGCCGTCTATGCTATCTGGCTTGAGATAAATTCTAGAATCTTTAGGGGAAATATGGTAAATGTGTTTTCTGATATTATCTTCTGGGTTAAGACTAGAATTAGTTCTATGTACGGCTTCCAGCCTTCTACTTCCAATAGATGGTTGGTAAGGTCTTGGGGCCTCTCGGAGGATGTGATGTATTCAGGCTTTAGGCTTTAGCTGCTAGTTGTTGTGTTAGTGTTCTTTTTGGTTGTTGGTTTGTGTAGGTGCTGTTAGCGCTTGGTGCTTAGGTTTTGGGGCAGGCGTTTCCAGCTCCTGCCTTTGTATTTGTGTTGTTTCTTCTTTTATTAATTCATTCTTATTAATCCAAAAAAAAAGATTAGGTTTTCTAGAAAAAGGGAAGGATGAAAGCCCATTAGCAAGGAATTTCTTTTTTTATTAGTAAGGGAATGAAGCGGACCGTAAAGAAGATTGATTGATGAATCCATCCGCGAGGGCGAGAACGATAAGAGCTCCATAACCGAATTGTCTTCTTATAACCGAGGTTCGACGTAGTTGACTCTTACCTCTCCTTCTTACCGTCGAGCACTTCATACCAATTTACTCGAGTGACTTCATACCTCTTCCAGAATTCTAATAAATATACTTCGTTGCATGTCTATAGCCCCCTCTTCCACAACTCCCATAGGCTTACGACTCAGTGCTTCTTTCAAACTCTTCGCCTCTGTCAACCTCCTTTCTGCCTTAGGGCAAGCCAAGTGGTTGCTACTACTTCTCTCTATTCCCCAACTCGGGAAATCCATTCTTCTCCCTTATTGTCTTCGCTCCTGTCGCCCTAACGGACTCAGCGCTCTTTTAGCTCCATCGGCTATCGGCTTACGACCTACGACTAAGCTTCGTAAACTCACTTTATGATCTTATTCAATGTCCAATAATCAAGCTTATATCCGAGAGTGAAAGACAAAGAAAGAGTAGATTCTGGGAATTGATTGAGAGATTCAGTATAAAGCTTGACCTTAGCCTCTAATCGAATCATTCTGCTTCTTACTTCCCCGGCATTTAGTCCTTTACGCGCACTCAAGCGGAGTGCATAATGCTCTGATTGATATAACTATAGTTGCAATTTTCATAGCTTGCTGAGATTCTTCTTCCATTCGGTAAGCTCAATTGGCTTGATGAGAGGTCTTAAACAAGTCGTATCGAAGTGCTCACTAGCTATACCATACGCTACAGCGACTTCGTTTCGTACCCGAGATCGAAAGCAAGATTTACTGCGGCATAGACAGCAGAAAAGCTTCAACGACTACATAGAGTCGCTTAAGCGAAACTTATGGGCTTTTAGTCAATGCGTGAATGCCATTCTCCCAGAGAGAGGGATGACAAAGGGTTTGATTATGAATCTGTATAGCTGTTTACTACACAGGACCCACAACTCCAAGTCTCGGTATGCTCGAACGAAGACTAAAAAAGTCAAGTTCGTTCATTTCGTGTCTGATACAAGTCGTCCCTGCCTCATAATCACCAAGCTAACCACATTGGCTAGATTGAGTTTAGGATCATTGTCTTCCTAAACTTTAGATATCATTTTTGATTTCATAAACTCCACCCACCAATCCTATCACTCTCATGTCATCCTACTTCTATCTACTTCTAGATATTCTATTTCGGACCCAACCATATCCCTACGTCGATCTAATTTTATGCCTATTCTTGTGCGACTCACACATAAGATGGATGGTCCCCTCACAATATGCATCTGAAGGCCGGCGCTCAATATGAAATGAAAAGATCAGAGTAGTAAGTCGTGGATTAAGGCCACATACGAGATATTCTGCAGGAAGTTAACGATCTTCCCACATCTCGTGATTAAGGCTTGAGAAGCATCAATCGGTTGCGAGAGAGCTTCAACTCATTGCAGACACTCAAGAATGGGCTAGATAGACTGAGTGCTGTGGGAATGAGGTGCAGGAAATTCCAGCGGGTGACTTCGTTAATCAGGCCGAAAAACTCGCAAGTTAAGATTAGGGTAGTACTGGTTAGTGAAAGACTAGCAAAGATTTTTGAAACATGCTAAGAAAGAAAATAGGATTCCGGGAAGAAAGGAAAGTGGATCCGATCCGGCGCTAAGAAGATCTACCAAGCCATAGCTTAAGCGACTTCGTTTCTCGAGCGACTCCCTGAAGAAATCTGAGATAGAAGTGAGATCCATGTCACACAAATGAGAAATACTCGTTCATGCAAGCTTCCGACGCAAAGGAACGAGAGATGAAGGTGGGAAAGGTGTAGTCAGTTCAGTGGGACAAGTCAATTCCTCATACTACATACGAGACCACCATTGATAGTGATAGACGGACCGTAAAGTCAAACTGTAACAGCGGGGTTCCTAATTCAATAGCTAAAGATATAACACTAACTGCAGATGAAATAGCATCCATAAGAGTAATAAGACCATCAACATTTATGGCATAAGATTATTGAACACACTAAGCCAATCTAGACTGAAGTACAAGCAAGGCAACCACTCTTATTCAATTCTTTGCTATGATGAAAGAAATCCGCACCCCCCTCACAGTTTGCATTAGATTGCACTTATTCTATTTCTATGTGTAGTAGCTCGATGTACTGAGAGGTATTCATATGAAGTAACTCGACTAGGGCCGAGAGGAGTGACTGTTCAGTTTCTCGTATATTATATTCATATACTGAATTTCATACCGTACCATATGCATAATGATACTTCTTCTTAGCTTGTCAATTCTTGTTGTTCACGCGCGTCCTCTCGGAAAAGGAAAGTCAAGTCTTTCTCGACAAAGGAAAGCACAATCAGGGACAAGAACCGACTCTAAAAGATCTTTTATGTTGGGAAATATATATGGATATGGATGAGCTCGTTTCAAGACGTTTTCTCGTCAATTAATTGAAAAAGGTGTGTAAGAACCGTAACTCAGAGCAAGAAGTTCCCTCGAAGTATCGAAGTCTAGTACTAAAAGGGTTTTCCCAAGATTTACCATACTTCAAGTAGGAAGAAATCTTCTTACAAATGAATCAGCAAAGCCTCCTCTTGCTGTCGCTGCACCTATTACCCTTTTCTGCTATGTTTGCTTGATTCTTTTTCTGTCTGGGTGATCGGATGAAAGGATCGCAGGTGATCTAACGAATGGCTAAGCGGATTGCGATTCACTGGCATAATGAAATTAATAGGTTCTCGATAGTCTTTCATCTCATAATAGATTCTATTAGAATCTCGTTCCTGAACCAGTTCAATCAAGTTAAGTTGTCCTCGTTGGGGGGAAGTTGTTGTAATTGCTTTACTTCTTTCTAAGCCAACCATGAAGTTGGAGTTGTATTCGTTCTTCCTGCTTTCTTTCTGTTATAAGCACTTTAGCACTACTACACTACTAATGGATGGGTTAGCTTTCTCACGGGTAGTCACCGACGTTCCTTCAAGGTGATGCCCACGCTCTAGTGAGTTAAGGTCTATGATCAGGCCTCCGACATGGTATCCCTGCCTTAGATCAATTCGATAAGCTCTCACTAAGTAATTGAAGATAACTGGGAAAGCAGTGCTTTGCTCAGGGGTGGATTTCGTTTACACCTATGTGTATGATATATAGCCTGGTCATTGTGTGCGATCGTTTAGTCCAGGAGGGGTGA
>JAVXUL010133655.1:0-15509 GCA_035590515.1 Trichilia minutiflora
TATTCATATTTTCACATTTCAAGAGTAATGAGAAAACATTTATAATTATTTGCACATTATCTCATTTGTAAAGAAAACAAACATATAACATATAAATAAAGAAATAAGACAAAAGCGTGTCCACTCACTACTCAGGGAGGGTATACACTCCCTAGTTCCCCTCGTTTTTCAGCAACTCATGCGAATACCTCGATCTCAAACCGTCGCCTAACCATATACATAAAAATACGATTAATATACATTCTAATATATCTATGAGTTCGAATGCATGCAATGCAATTTAACCCCCGATTTCTAACGTCGAACTATTATATGAAATTATTTAAAATCCTCATTA
This sequence comes from Trichilia minutiflora, assembly GCA_035590515.1. Taxonomy (NCBI): domain Eukaryota; kingdom Viridiplantae; phylum Streptophyta; class Magnoliopsida; order Sapindales; family Meliaceae; genus Trichilia; species Trichilia minutiflora. Next base: position 338 of record JAVXUL010133655.1, read on the forward strand.
AACCTCGAATTAATCAACCAAAACTGATACGAATCCACATTGTCGCTAAATTAACACATTTCGACTAATATACAAGATTCTGACTTGTGGGCCCCATATACTCGCCAGAACAGTAATCGAAGTTACTGTTTATACCTACCCAAAATCTTCAAAATCATATTTCTAACTTCCTACGACTGTCACGATATCTCTACAACCCACATTACGCATTAAAATTAAATTATAAGCAATAAATCTAAGAAAATCGATACAAAAATCCATACGAATCGAAATGTGTAAAAATACGAAATGAAGATATAGACAAGTTAGAATCAAAGCTACAAACCTCATGGTGTGGTCGGCTTACTCCGATTTTGCCTTGAAACCGAAAAACCCCAAATTCTCTCCAGGAACCCTAACTCCTCTTTCGCGAATCTGCGCCTCTATCACCAAATCAACACTCCCAGCGTGTAAGACACGTAGAATGTAGTTCGCAGGCGAAGAAAAATCAAAATTTAGACAAAAATTCAGGTGGGAGGTAGAGAGAACAGAAGAGAGAACGTGAGGGAGAGGAAGAGAAGGAGAAAGGGAGAAGAAGAGTGCAAATTCAACCCCTTGACCCTTATTTATAGAAAAGGGCAAAATTATCAATTTGTCCTTAAGTTTTCTTAAGGAAGAAGCTTCTAGAAGAGGGTAAAATCGTCAATTCATGTCGATTCGATCGAATAAATCAAAGTTTGTTCGAACAAATTACCTCTTTCGATCGAATGAATCCTATTTCGTTCAATCGAACCCTTCAACGTCTACAGAAGTCAAAAAGCTTCTAAATTACCGATCAAATGAATCCTCATTCATTCGAACGAACTAACACTTCGGTCAAACGAATGGGTCCTTCGATCGAACGAAGTCCAATTTGATCGAACGAATCCCCCTATTCGTTCGAACAAATCTGAAGCCACAAATTTTTCAGAAAGTTCTCAAAATTTCGATCAAACAAATCATCCATTCGATCGACCAAACCCGCCAAAAATTGAAATCTCACTCTCAGACTTCATTATAATCAATCCGACTTCCCAAATAGGTACAAAATTACACCCACACATGCTCGAGATATAAAATGAATGCAATTACATGAACAGAATAAGTAGAAAATGACAGATATACCCTTAGGGTCTAAGTACAGGTGTTACATTATAAGCAAAAATGTTTTATAAATATTAAACTTTTATGCTTATCACTTCTATTTTACATATTTGTTTATATATATATATATACGCACATATGGTTTCAAATGAGTTGTGCTTTGTATAAGCTTTGGCAGAAGGCTTATATTGGATTGGATTTACACTTTGTAAAACTTTTATTTGATGTGATACACATTGTGATTAATGATACGATTATTGTGATCATTATGGATTTTATGAATATATATATGATTACATATTGTTGATGATGGTCATTAGGGCTGGGATTATTGATTGTAGCTACAGGGTAATAGCCTAAAACCACTTGGGAAGAGGCTGTCTAAGTGAGTGGAGGTTCACAGGTAGGGGTTCAAATAAGGTGTTATGATGATATTATGTTGAGATGTGATTTAACCACTTATAAGTCTCATCGGGTTGGTCACGAATGTCACCACCTGACTACTCGATCCAACAATAGTGTAGGCCTATTTTTCTAATTAAATTATGCATCGTTTTATTTCTAGCAATTTAAAATAAGCTTTATAAAGTTTAATTATTTTCATTTGCATACAAAACTCACTGACGATCTTAAAACTGTCTAGGGGGTAATCGTCAAAAAAGAGAGCTAGCCCAATGATTTTATATACGTTTTATATTTTTGAACTAAATCAAATATTTTAGATTAAATCATTTTTAGAATGATTTCTAAGCAATGGTTTTGTAATTTAAAGGAGTGTGGTGTCCTATAAATTTTATATTAAGAAGTATTTATTTGTTATAATATTTAGTTCACTCACTGAGTATATTCCGGTATACTCACCCCCTCACTTTCCAATTTTAGGGTAATCGAGATTTTAGAGCGCATCTGCTGGGTGCTGATCCCTTCAAATTCTGATGACAGCAGGTATACATCTGATTCGACTCACTTAGAAGAGTTTGGAGTTCACTAAGCATGTTTGTTGAACTTATTTTATTTTGTTACTTTGAAATTCATGGATTGTAAAAGGATTTATAAACTATATTATTCTCATTATATTTGGTTTGATTATGCATTTAATTATTTTGATGAATGATTTTATGAAATGATTCGAGCATTAGAAGTGTTTGAAATTGCCTGGAATTTTTTTTTCTTCAAAGTTTGGTTGTCTTAGATGGAATATATGGAAGAATTTTCATATTTGCTTTTGAAACAGGATTTTTAAAGGCTTTACAGACTCTCAAGGTGTATTCAAGAGTTATTGAGTACATATTTAGAGTTTATGGCGATTGTCACTTGTGAGACCCATAGATTATATAACATTTCGGTCCTTGAGGGTGGGGAATGGCACCGGGGTAAAGACCTAAGTAAGGAGCAGCTCTTGGTAGGCTTCAGGATGATTGTGGGGCCAGGAGAGTCCCACATCAAAATAGGAGAGGAAGTTATTAGGTTTATATATGTGGAGTTGGAATCAAGTTATCAACAAGGTCTTTTGGGATGAGTGGTGGTTTATTTTCAAGAACTACGCAGTTAAGCGTGCTTGATCGAGAGTACTACCAAGATAGGTGATCTCTTAGAAAGTCTTCGAGATAACCTATTACCAAGAATAAAATCGTAAGACCCAAAGGATTGAGCTAAAGTGGACAATATTGTTGATAGTCTTAGGGTAGGTTTTACAGATTGGGGGATGACATACTGGTTTCAAATATATAGAGCCGATACGGATCCATAATAGTAACCCGGAACCAATCTAAATCGGATGAGGAGTTAACTAGATCAGGTTGAGCCTTGATTTATAAGGGTCAGGTTGGGCCAGTTCACGAACCAACCTGCCTTGTTAGACAACATTCCGTGCAATGTGCTAGGAGAAATGTTCCTTAACATGCAGTACGCTAGCATGTGCTAGGAGGAATAATTAAATTAAAAATAAATTATTAAATTAAAAATTATTTAAATCATAAAATTAGTTAAATATTTTGAAAATAAATATTATTTAAATAAATATATAATTATTAATTATAATATTATTTAATAATTAATTAATTCTAATAAATATTATTATTAATTATTATAAGTATATACGCACAATATTCGGAAGATATTTTATTTTAATATTTTATTTTTTCTTTAAATATTTATTAAAAATATTCTATTTAATATAATTATATAATATATAATAATGTTTAATTATAAATTATATTTAATATTATATATATTAATTTAAAAATATTAAAAGTTGTTTAATTAAAATTTATTTATAAAATTTATTTTTTAAAAATAAATTTAATAAAACTTTAATAAAATAATATTAATTATTTATAAATTCTAATATTAAATTTATTTAATTTAATTATTGAATTAAATAATATTAATTATTTAATATTATTTAAATGTTTAATCAATAGTAATATTAAATTAATAGTTAATCAATATAATAATGTTTAAATTAATTATTAATCAATATTAAATTAATATTTAATCAATAATAATTTAATTATTGATTAATTAATTATTTTTAGTATTAATTGAATAATATTATTATTTTATTAAATATTATTAAATAATTATTTTTATTAAATTTTATTTTTTAAAATAATATTTTAATCTAATATTTTTATGTGTTTTTAATTAAATAATATTGTCTATATATAATAATTTTTATTAATTAATCTTTATTAAAAAATAATAATGTTTAATTAAATATTTTATAAATAATATGTATTAATTAAATATTATTTAAAAAAATATATTAAATATTATTTCGTTATTGTTTAAATGTAAATAGTGTTACAAGTGAATATTACTGTTTATGCATAAACAATAATTTTGTTTATATAGTAATAAGGGTATTTTTACCTCTAGATAATTAAGTAAGTTATTTTTAATTAAAATTTTGTAATGCGATGATTTTTGAATTTTAATTATAAATAGTGATCAATTATGGTTAAATACCTTCTATAATTTAAGAGAAATAATAAAAAATCTTTTTATTATGAATAAAAATATATAATTATATCATATATATATATATATCTTTAATTTTTATTATATAAATATTTAAATTACAATAATTAAATTTTTACAAAAAATAATTTAAATTTAATTTAAAATTTTAATATTTTATTTTATAATATGTTTAGGATTTAAAGGACAATTATCTGGTTGGTGGATATTATATCTTACATAGGATCAAAGAAATGCTATTTTAAATGTCACAAAAATTAAATAATTTACACAATAACTTCTGATGAAATAGCTTTTCTTCCTGATATAATAGAACAAGTTACTAACCCTCAAAGAAAATAAAATTTATTACAATAATTAAGAAACAAATCCTTAATTCTCAACCTACCACAAATACTTCAATTAAATTAGAAGAAAAACCAAAATCTAATACAATTCCAAATTTTGAACATAATGTTTTACAAAAATTTCACCATAAGCCACAGAAACCTAAAATACATGATTTACAAGTAGATATAGCTTGACTGAAAATAAAAATAAAAGAGTAAAAATAATTATTTGACAAATTACAAGCAAAAGTATTTTCACAACCTAATTCAGAAAATTATAGTCAATCTTCTGATGAAGATCCAAATGAATAAATACATATAAATCTTATTAACAAAATTATATTTGGAAAATGGTATTGTCATATTTTTATATAAGTAGCCTCAGATTGTATTATTGAAGTTTATAATGCTCTTATAGATTCAAAAGTTCATTTAAATTGTATTAGAGAAAGCATAATACCTACAAATATTTACAAAGCACAAAAGAAGCATTATATAGTGCTAATAAAATCGCATTAGAAATTCAGTATATGTGAAACTCGTCCCTTAGTATTATGAAAATAATAGAGAATCCCTCAAAAGCTTCCGTACATAATATCGTGTTTAGATTATGCACGAGAGGGTATAAAATTTGAAGATTTTATTTAGGTAAGATTATAGTATGGGATAGGAGTCTTTAAGAAAGAACTGAATTTTTGACCCTATTAGAAGCGTTAGGTTTCCAACCATTACTTCAACCTAGCTAAGCATAGAGTTTAAACGTTTCCTACAAGAACTCGTACACTTCAAGCTTAAATTATGTTTTTATATTAAAATTTTTTTATGTATACTTTATTATACATATTTTACTGTCTAAACAAATTTTGTATAAATTAAACAAAGTAAATAATTACTATACAAATTTTACTATATAAACAATTACTGTATAAATTAAACAAAGTAAACAACTACTGTACAAATTTCTCAGTTTCTGATTCTTAGGATCCCTGAAGGACAAGAGAAGAGTATACTCCTGATACTTAGAAAACATATATATATAACAATTTAAACAAGTATGCAATCCTTATCCAGTTTTAGTTTGTTTAGTTTGTCATTATTATGTGAAAAAACACAGAAAAGGGAATACTCAACCTTACTGTGGGGGAGAATTTACAACTACCCAGAGGGAACAAACCTTAAGCAGAGGTTGTGTCTATATTTTAAATGATATGTAAAGCAATTAAATTATACCTAAATATTGGAAAGCTTTTCAATATACTGAATCACTTTTTATTTCTCGATGATTTTTAAAAGAAGTTTACAACTGAATTTATAGGCGAGGAAATACGGATTTAAATCACGTTTGATCCCGCCTTACATTTGATTCTTACATTTGAAAATAAAAAACGGCTAAGATTAAATATTACAAAAGTTAATGCGGACTCATATATATTGATGACATAAGTGTTGACACATATGTATTGATAGCGTAAGTGCTGACGTCAAATCTTCATCTTTCTGGGAGTTGGACTCCTGAAAACTGGTTAATTGTTTTGGTTTCACAATATGTACACTGATGTTGAGGATTTTTTCTCTGAAGTTTATAAAATATCTGTCCTGATTTGTCTGTGATAATTGGGCTGATAATTCCTACCTGACTTCTTGGGTCTACTTCTGTGGGCTAGATTAAATCGTATGATATATATATATATATATATATATATACACACACACACACACACACACACACACACACACACACATATATTATAAAAACATTTTTCTTTTCCACCATTTATTATTAATTACACTAATTAAGAATAAATGGCATTATCTTGGCCATTGGATCAAAAGCAAAAAATACATATGAGGATGACATTTGGCAAACTTCCATGGTGTCAAGTGTCATCCAAATATTCATAAATTAAATAATAATTATTATTTAATTTTTAATAAATAAACACTTTATTTATTAATAAATAAATAACTTTATTTATTACTTCATATATCAAAATATATCTATTCAAGTCTCCATAAATACCATCACATTTTTTTTTCGAACCAATGAGTGCTAGCTTGTCTTTGTCGAAAAATTGAATTCTTTACTATAAAGAATTAAATTGCCTACCGATCAACTTATCGGAGCAATATATATTTTTAGTCAACATGAAATATTATTAACTAACTTAATGATATTATTTTGCCCATCATCAACTACTAGTTATTGTGAGTGACCCTTTGGGTTCACTGTGAACTAGACATGAGTAAATATGAACACATTCGTATCACTTCGGTATAACTTATTATAACCGAAGTTCTCAATGATCATGAGTGATCTCTGGTAAGATATCATGATCTCTAGAACACAGAGAATAAAATTCAATTGAACCTATATAGTCGTACTTGTATGTAGTACAGTCCCTCTACTGTTGACTCCCGATCGAGTGCGGGTCATGGATTAGTCAAACCCCTAACTCGATTATAGAATCAAAATCTCAATCATAAATGGGATCCACGTATCTAAAACTTCTTTTTGAAATTTGTGTACTCTAGCCATAGATTTAATCCCCGTAGATGACAGTTTTGCCTAGGATCTCGAGCTCTAATACCTAAGCCAGCAGATTCTATCTTGACTATCACATGTTCTCATATAATAAGAACACATTGTCACAAGCTTCTTTCACTGAGCGTGGTTAATCATTAACTGTGGATATTCATCTATATACACAAGTGAACAATGTGTCTCATTGTAGATTGTAGCCGTGATGTCTCAGGTCTAAGGACTAATGGTACACTAGTATGACTGTATGATTAATCATTAACTGTGGATATTCACCCATATGATTGATCACATTTGGTCACATTTAGTATCACGTTTTTAAACGTGGTATCCATGTTTATGCTCTTGTGACATGAGACTCGTCACCTAACTATTAGTATCGAATACTAATCATTGGTAGCAACAAAATATACCGATCATGTAATGTCATTATCCCTGATAACACCACCTCAATCGAGAATCAATTTTGAATGTATTTAAATTAAAGATTCTGTTCTCATATCTATAACTCACTATAGATAGAATCTCAACATATAATACATACAGGGATATACCTCGCATTAATAAGAAAATAAAATAAGTAGCAACTGAACATAATGCAAGATACTGAAAATGGCATTTTATTAATTGTAAATATTTTTTACAAATAATTGCAAAGAGTATATACAAAGAAATAGTGACCCTAAACCATATGACACGATTGATTTTAGAACATATCTCTAACAAACTCTCACTTGAACTAAAGCCAATCGTCGTGGTATCTTATACCCATCTTCTCGAGATGACGATTCAGTTGTTGCTGTGTCACTGGCTTAGTAAGTGGGTTCGCCATGTTGTCTACTGTTGGAGTTTTCTACAGGATCAACTGTTTATCTGATATAAACTCTCTGATCAAATGATACTTTCGTTGAATATGTTTAGACTTCTGGTGAGACCTTGGTTCCTTTGCCTAGGTAATCGCTCTATTATTATCACAATACAAAGCTACTGGATTAGTAATGGAAGGAACCACTCCAAGTTCACTCACGAATTAGCGGATCCAGACGATCTCCTTTGCTTCTTTAGAAGTAGCAACATATTCAGCTTCTATAGTGGAGTCAGTTGTAGTTGTCTGTTTGGAACTTTTTGAATAAATAATACCTCTATTATAGATAAAAACAAATGTGGATATAGACTTTCTATCATCCACATCTAACTGAAAATCTGAATCAGTATAACCCTCGACTTTTAACTCACCTCCTCCGTATGTTAAAACCAAATCCTTAGTCCTTCTCAAGTACTTAAGGTTCGTTTCACTCCTGTCCAATACTGTTCTCCAGGATTTGCCTGATATCTACTAGTAATACTCACAGTATACGTTATCAGGCCTAGTATATAGCATAGCGTACATAAGACTCCCTATTACAAAGCATAAGAAATCTTTCTCATACGCTCCCGCTTTGCATCAGTCTTCGGCTCCATCTTTCGAGAAAGATGAATACCATGACTGCAGGGTAAGAATCCCTTCTTGGATTTTTCCATACCAAACTTTTTGAGTACTTTTTCTATGTATAAAGTTTGGGAAAGACCTATTATTCGTTTCACTCTATCTCTATAGGGACGGATACCTAGAATATAGGTCACTTCTCCTAATCCTTCATGGTGAACACATTAGATAACCATAATTTAACCTCAGTCATCATGCCCACATCATTTCTTATAAAAAGTATGTCATCTACATACAGTACAAGGAATGTGATAGCATAATTATTTTCCCTCTTATAGACACATAGTTTATCAACATTCTTGATGAAGCCAAACAATTTGATTGCATTATCGAATCGTATATTCCAGCTTCTGGAAGCTTGCTTCAATCCATATATGGATCTATGCAGCTTACATACTCTATGACTATCTACTGAAACAAACCCAATGGATTGTTGCATATATATGGTCTTCTCAATAAAACTATTGAGGAAGGCTGTCTTCAAATCCATTTGTCATATCTCATAGTTATAATAAGCTGCAATAGCAAGTAGAATCCGAATGGACTTAAGCATGGCAACTGGTGAAAAGGTTTCATTATAATAAATACCATGTTTTTGATAATAACCTTTCGCCACCAGTTTAGCTTTATAAGTTTCAACTTTTTCATCTTTACCAATCTTTCTTTTGTAAATCCATTTACAATCGATAAAAATAATTCCTTCCGATGGATTAACAAATGACCACACTTGATTAGCATACAGGGAGTCCTTATCGAATTTCATGACTTTAAGCCATTTTCCAGAATCGATATCTAATATTGCCTCTTCATATGTTCTAGGATCTTCCCTCTGCTCATCTTCTCCTATCATGAATGATTCAAAATCATTACTTAACAAAAAGAAATATCTCTGAGGAGGGTGTGATATCCTAATAGATCTTCGAAGAGATTAGTCTATAGAAGGCTGAGGATCAGATGGAATAGGTTCATCAATATGAACAAGTTTATGTACATCAACAGGTTCATCTATTTGACTTTGGTCATTATCAAACTTTCCAGACTCTTCTGAAGCTCAATTTTTCTACCTACACCACCTTTCTCAATAAATTGATTCTCGAGAATTGTGCATGTCTGCTGATTGAAACACTTCGATCAGCATGAAAGTAGAAATAATATCCTAAACTCTCTTTAGGATATCTAATAAAGTGACCTTTTTCTAATATCACATCCAGCTTATCAGATTTAACAATCTTAACATAAGTTGGATATCCCCAAGGCTTCATATGATTGAAGCTTAGCAATTTCTTATACCATATCTTATATGGTGTTTTAGGAACTGTTTTAGATGGAGTCCTGTTTAAGATGTATATCGCAGTGTACAAAGCATATCCCTAAAGATATGTAGGTAAGTCTGTAAAACTCATCATAGATAATACCATATCAAGTAAGGTACGATTCCTCTTTTTTGATACACTATTATGCTGTGGTGTATAAGGAGGTGTGAGCTGAGATATTATACCATTTAATTTTAAAAAATTTAGAAATTCAGTACTTAAGTATTCTCCTCTACGATCAGATCATAAAGTTTTAATACTTTTTCCTATTTGTTTCTCTACTTCTGATTTGAATTCTCTGAACTTTTCAAAAGATTTAGATTTGTACTTCAATAAGTACATATAACCATACCGTGAATAATCATCAGTAAAGGTTATGAAGTATGAAAACCACCTCTAGCCATTTCTCTAAATGGCTCACATACATCTGTGTGTACCAATTCAAGAATTTTATTGGCTCTCTTCCCTTTACTAATAAAGGGTAATTTGATCATTTTTATTTGAAGATAGAATTCCCAAGTTGGATAGGGTTCAGAGCCCAATGGACCTATAAGTTCATCTATACCCATCTTCATAATCTTTTTCTCTCCAATATAACCTAATCTATTATGCCAAATTAATTTTGAATTAATTTTATTTCTAGATCGTTTCTTATTAATGGTATTAGTCATGTTAACCTCATTTATATTAAGAACTTATAAACCATTTACATTTAGACCAGTGCCAACCAATTTCCTTTTAAAATAAATACAATATTTATATTCATTAAAAGAAAATGTATATCCTTGTTTACACAAAAGATGTACAGACAAAATATTTCTATCGGCCGTATCAAAATACATAATATTGTACAATATAATACAACGGCATGATGACAAAAATAATCTATATATCCTAGAGTCAGTGGCTACAACTATTGCACCGTTCGTCATCTTCAATAAAACAGCTCCAGTTTCTAATGACTGCTCACTATAAAGTACCTGTAAACACATACAAATATGGAGGTAGCAACTGAATTTATAATCCAGGAATGTGAATCTGAAATAATATTTAATTTAATTTCAATAACATGACACAAAGCGTACCTGACGCCCTCCTCTATCTCAAGCTCTCCAAGTAAAGAGGACAATTCCTCTTCTAGTGTCTGAGCTTCTTACAGTGATGACACTCATCATTGGTTTGACCTTTGGCAACCTGTTTGCCCTTTGATTTACCATTCTCTTATTTTTTAGAGACTCCTCCTTTGGGTTTAAGTCCGGAGTATTTCTTGCACTTCTTCTTCGATTTCTTACTAGAAGAAATTATGGTAAGAACGGTCTCTTTTTCCTTCCCTTTGGATGTTCTCTTATAGAATGAGATAATCTTATTACCCAATTCAATAACAGTCAACTCTAGTTTGTTCATATTATAATTGGTAAAAAAGGAGTTAAAACTCAGAGGAAGAGATTACAGGATCAAATTCGTCTGCAGTTCAACGTTTATAGAGAACCCCAAGGCAAATAATTGCCTTATCAAATTAATTATTTTCATAAAATGTGCATCAGAGGGAATTCCTGGACTCAGTCTCATCGCGAATAAGGTAGTAGACAGCTCATACCGTCTCATACACAAACTCTCTCTGTACATCTCCAGTAGAGAGTGATAAATATCACGGGCATCTTGCATGTCCTCGTGTTGGGCCTTTAAGTCATCACTAATCGAGACCAACATGTATGATCTTACTTTAAGACCATCATCCTTCCATCTCTGGAAGATCTCTCTCTCCTCTGGATATGCGTTCATAAGAAGGGTTTTAGGTGTGGGTTCATTAATGATATAGCCAAGTTTTTTAGAATCTAGAACTATTCTTAGATTCCTAAAGCAGACCTTAAAATTAGATCCGATCAGTTTGTAGGTGTCAAAGATTTTAGCTAACGGATTAGCCATTGAATGTGAATCACTTGATCAAAGTTTTAAATATTGATTAATCTTCAAGAAAAAGAAATACATCAGTATGTATAAATGTATATCAAACCATTCAGTTTTAGACTTTAAACTAAATAGTGCTTCCACTACTTAAATTAAATCCCGTATTCCCTTAATCTTATTATAAATTAATTAGTGGGTGATTATTTTCTTATTAAACTCAAAATCTCACATGATAGTTATTAGTTAAACAAGTCTAATAAGTCAGAAACACGTTTCTGTTTGTAACTCTTTACAAGGCATAATCAATTAATCTCTAGATTCTTACACCTCACCTAATAGTTATTGGTGCTTAAACCTAGTTAAGCTAGACCCAATGCCCTTTCTTAAATAGGTAGCAATCAGACCCCTCATCTAACAGATATTGGAAGCCCAATGCATCCTACTAAAAAACAAGTCAATTAGACTATGACACCCCATGAGGGCCTTCACCTGATAGATATTGGGTTACCTCATCAGAAATGCCAATAACATATTCACTGTATTGGAAGGTTTAAGCCTAATATTTTATTAAGAGAGGATTTTATTAAGGTCTATTTTATTATACAGTGATGGGATTTAAACTCTATATTATTTTTCGAAAAATGATATTTATTTTAAATCTCAGTCCATTACTGTTTGATCATATCAATTGAATAAATGAACAATTAATTTATTATTGATTATGTTGATATCCGATTTTTAATTACTCCCACTAGAATTCTATTAATTCTAGATTAATTAAAAAATTTAATTAGAATAATTATTCAATTAAATTTTCAATCTTGAGTAATTAAAATATGTTTTCAATTCGTATGAAACAATTCCATATTAAATTTTTAATTTAATAATAAAAATTTTAATAACAAAAAAACATTAATCTAATTAGTGATTGAGTAGGATTAGTGACTTAAGTAATAATATTAACAATTAATATTATTTCTTGAAAATTTTTAAATAACTTTAAAAATTTACATTTTGTTCCTTATATGACAAATTATGAAAATGGCCCTCATCGAGACTGGTTTTGATTGATGTGTCGTTTTTATAAAAAATATTTATAATTTAAGAATTAATGATCCCTATCACTTAAAACTCGAATCAAATGTGTGTTGGGTGCGAAAACACGAAAAACAAATTTTTTCGAAAAGTTTTAGGGTTTTCGACAAATGATAGAAGGCTGGGCACAGCATACAATGCATCCGCGCGCCCAAAAAAAAATAGAGCCTCCCCTGTTTTGAGCACTCGAATTTGGCTCATTTTGTTTTCCAAATTTTTTATTTCCAACACAAAACCAAGACAATAAACACTCCATAAGATGTCCAAATTCATCCCAAAGCTTCCCAACACATCAAAACCTCACCTAAACATATCTATAACAAGTTATCAACATATATGCATACATTATGCAAAAAGTCACCAACACCTTCATATATCAACATAATACTCAAACCAACACCAAACCAAAGCTACACATGTATAAAATAGAAAATAAACATTCTTGATGCCAATTTGAAAGATGGTTTTGCAAGAACATCCATAGGACCAATTATTTTTATTTTATGCATATAAACATACCAAACAATTTAGCATGCATATACTTAGGATTTAATGAACCTTTTAGCCAAATAAGCTTTCTCCTCCAAGTCTTCAAAGGTGTCTACACATTAGTAGGAAGATGATGGAGGTCATGGTGAGGTGTTGAAGACTTGTTATGCTTACAAAACCCTTTTGTAAACCTTTTGCAACCAAGGTTGATATATCTATATATATACACACCTAGATTGTATAGAAAGGAATAGCCACCATGAGCAATCCTTGCTTTATCTCTTCTACTCCTTTCTTTCCTCTCTTGCCTTTGAAAAAAAAAATTCTAAGGCTTGGAACCTTGCTACCCGTAAGTTTCTTCTCTTTTCTGTTTTGTTTTTGTTTTCTTTTTAAAATGAAAACCAATCAAACTTCTTACTCATTCCCACGTCTATATGTATATATAATAATAATAATGAAAGCAAAATGGATTTTAACTCCAATATATTTCAAGCTAATACGTCCACATATAAACATATATTAATAAACAAATCAAAATGGAGTTGAATGACTTTTAAAAGTGGAAATGAGTTGGCATCCATTAGATATAAAAACCAAATGGGAAGAAACCATATGGATAAATGTAATTGGCCAAAACTTTTGCAATTATCCAAATAAAATTATTAATAATATATATATATGTAACACCCCGTGTTTTTACCCCAAGGGTATATTTGTCATTTCTTACTTCTTCAGTTCATACATCTGCATTCACTTCATATTTCATGTGGTTGTGGGTGTAATTCTAGGCTAATGTGGGGAATATTTAAGTGATAATTCAAATTTTTACGGGTTCGATCGACCAAATGGGTGATTCGTTTGACCGACATATTGAGGACTCTCGGAAAAATTTTAGCTTCAGATTCGTTCGAACAAATAGGGGAATTCGTTCGACCGAAGGAGCCATTAGTAAAACCGAAGTGTGGATTCGTTCGAACGAATGAGAGTTTGTTCGACCGATAATTTGTAAGCTCTCTAACTTCTGAAGACGCTGAAAGATTCGTTCGATCGAAGGGGGTGGTTCGATCAAACGAATCTTCGATTCGTTCGATCGAATCGACACGAAATGATGAAATTGCCCCTTTCTAGAAGCTTCCTCCTTAAGAAAACTTAAGGACAAAATGATAATTTCACCTTTTTTTATAAATAGGGGTATAGGGTCTGAAATTTTAGGGTTTCCCTCCTTTTTCTCTCTTTCTCCTCTCCTCTCACATTCTCTCCATTTCTCTCTCTAGACCCACCCATATTTTGCCCAAATTTCAATTTTTTTTCACTCACAAGCTGCATTCTACGCGTCTAACATGCCAGGAGCATCAATTTGGTGATAGGAGTGTGGATTTGTGAAAGAGAGTTAGGGTTCCGGGAAAATTTTTGGGGCTTTTCGAGTTAGAGGCAAAATCAGAGTAAACCGACCACACCACGAGATTCATAACTTTGATTATAACTCACTTATATGTTCATTTTATGATTTTAAGCATTTTGATACGTATGGATTTTCGTAGATCTAGCTCTCACATTTTAGTTTTAAGGCGTAATGTGGGTTATAGAGGAGTCGTGGAAGTCGTATGAAGTTAGAATTATGATTTCAAAGATTTTGGGTAAGCGTGAACAGTAACTTCGATTACTGTTTCAGTGAAGGAGTGGAGCCCACTAGTTAGAATCTCGTGTATAGGTCAAAATGCGTTGGCTTAGTCATAATGTGGATCCATAACGATAATAATTTGGTAATCCAAGATCTAGTTAGAGTTTTAGACGAATTCGAAAAAAATGGTTCGATGTTAGAAACTCGGGAGTAGCATGCATTGCACGTATTTGAATTCCATTCGTATTTTAGAATGTACATTGATAATATTTATGCGTGTGGATAGGC
>JAVXUL010133665.1:0-15508 GCA_035590515.1 Trichilia minutiflora
ATCTCTTTTTAATCACTAACAAAGCCAAAAATCCTCGAAAATCAACGAGCAACAATCGAAATGCTCAATGGGTGCAATTGCATGATCAGAAAGCAAAGAGAAGTTACCAATATACCCTCAAGGTACAATCACGGGTGTGATAGATACCTTTCCGTCTCAATGCAATTGCCATGGAGCTTCCTCTTCTTCCATTCAATATGAACGAGGTATATTGCTTTCATTATTTAGTAGTGTTGAATATGTTGCTGCAACTTCAATTAATATTCTGTTTATAAGAAGTTATTGCTATTTATGTATTATTTGATGTCAAAGGTTCTTGTTCCATCTGAGAGTAAAGAATTACATTTATATGAAGCAAGGCATCTAGCTTTGCTGGAAGAGGTATGTGATATTTATCCTACATTGGCTTCATGTTTAATAATGAGCTGTCATTTTTATCATTTCTTTATGGAAAATCATCTAAAGTTAGTTTTGGTCTATGCTTTTTGGGTTGCTGACATGAGGGGGGTTTGTATTTCTCTATTCACTGAGAACCATATATGACTGAGTCCAGGTTGCTGTTGCTGTTGCTATGGCAGCATATAGGGATGTTGTTTGATTGTGATTTCAATCATGGGGCTCTCTGTTATTGCTAATGTTTCATTTTATTACAAGATTCTGGTGATTCACCACTTGTCTACATTTCTTCGACTTTGCATATAAATTCGTGTTATAAATTGAAAAAAGAATCCTACTGGATTAAAGTTTGCAGTATTATTGAACTGCCCTTGATTACAAAAATTAGATGACTGCCTTTAATTATGAAAGTTTAATGGCTGATCTTCATCAATATTTTTCCCTTTTTTTTTTCTTTTTTTTTTTTCGGTTGGGAATGCCTTATTCACATGCACACATAGGAAACCCTCACCTGGTGGGTAAGGGCAACAAATTTCCTCATCTATATTCATAAATTCTGCATGTTTTTCATGCAATACTCCTTAACTTTGTTAGGTGACTTCAGGGTTGAGTCTATGTATCTTCATACAATATCTGGATGTATTCTAGATGTTGGGTTTTCTAGTGTAAATTAGTAATTATGATTAAGATATCTAATTTTTTGTGGTAACAAAATACATGCTAGCATCCTAATTTTTCATTAATGAAATTTATTTATCTTTCCTATCAAAGAGAAAACAAAACAACAATAGCAAAGCTCAACTTTTCTGAGATCACTTTCTTAATCTTATTGGTTTTGCAGTCTTTATTGAGAAAGAAACTCTTTGTGCATTTTGTGCTGGATCCTATTTCAATTAGTAATTCAGCAACTGAAGCATCGTTTGCTGCCAGATATGGTTGCTTGGTTCTTATAGAAAATGTAAGCATCTGAAACTGAGAACTTTCAGACTTTCAAAAAGTCACAAGTATTTTGTGATCCTACTTTATTTATATACATGCAGGTTGAGCGATTAGATGTAGGAGCATTAGTCTCTATAAGGGGTGTTGGTCGTGTCAAGATCATCAATTTTGTTCAGGTGAATAATTTTTGACTTGACTTTCCAGTCATGCAGCAGTTAATTAATATATTGCCAAACATCATTTGATATTCTATTGTTGATTTATCTAATGTGTATCTTGATATTTTTTATCTTAATCTCTTGGCTGGTCCACTTGCGTTGTTGAAAGATTTAGTAAAAAAATTTCCTCTATTATCAACATTCTCCGATCAGCTAAATTATTTAAACTTTTATTCATGATGTAAGTATGGAAAATATCCAAATTACGGTTGTTAGTGCAAATTTATGACTTTCTACCTCTAGATTTAAAGCATGCCTAAGGTCAAAACCTCTGTAGATTGGAGCTGGTTGTATTTTTTATTTCAAATAGAATAAAAAATCTATTAATTGACTCCCTTCTATTTTGGTTGAAGTTCAACCTTATAATTTTGATCAAACCTTTTACTTGGGAAAAAAGGTAGTATGGGTTGTGGGGATGAGTTTCTATGTTTTTTCTTTAGCATGGGAAGACTACTTATATGATTGTATTACTCTTTGTCACAATTCATTACCTTAAAAGTGTTGAGTTAGGAAACCATGTGATTTTGGAGATTTATTTCCTATTATATGGAGAGATTTGTTTCCCAATATATGAAGATGTAGTTACCATACACATTAACAGTTCATATAAGATCACTTAATCACCATATTGAACTAAATAACTTATAATATAATTGTAAATCAATATGTTAGCTGACATATTCAATTAATCAAGAAAACACTATTTTCATATTTTTTAGCTTTCAGCAAAAAATCTCTTTTTTTTCCCCTTTGTCAATGTGTTTTTGTCGGGTATTATGTGGCAACCAAGTTGTTGAACTCTTATGTATTCCAGGCTTCCTGTTTACAATCATAACTTGCAGGCAGATCCATACTTGAAAGGTGAAGTCATGCCAATGCAGGACGGAATTCCTGACAGTTCAAGTGATGTAAGCTCAAAAGTTTTAGCTGTGAAGGAGGCTGTTTACAGTTTGAACAGCATGGAAATCAAGCTGAGGGTATGCAATTCTCTCTCTCTCTCTTTGTTGTGTTGCAGGGTGTCAATGCGTGTGTGTTCAAGGAGAAAGGCGGTATTTCTTTGCAATCATAGATCACGTAAAGGTTTCCTCCAAATGAAAATTTGAATCATTACTAAATAATTGAGTGATTTAACAAAGGTTTCTATGCTCAAAGACTTCTAAGAACATTTAATAAGAAGTAACTTCAAGTATGGCAATGATCAAACAAGTAGCATCTACTATCAAGTAATTTAAATAATGATGCAGGCATTGGGTTGGTTCAAGTGATAAACCTCTTGGAATGATACAAAAAATTTGAGATTCAAGGTCTGCTCACACAGTTTTGTGGAGGGGTTTTGTTTATTTCATGTAATATTTAAAAAAGAAAGAAACAATTAACAAATCATAATAATAAAGCTAATTCATTCATTTCCAATCTAGCCTACACAACCAAACCATTTGACATTGGAAATGGAAATGGAATGGTTGGTCACCTTTCTCCATCTCAGTTTGTTTTGTGGTCCAATCTAGCATAAAGCGAACAGGAAAGATGGTATTTAATTATGCCCTTTAGCAAAAGACTTTGATGAATAATGATGGTATAGCCATGCTGCTTGGCTAGAAAATAGTTATTCCCTCTGGAAGGCCACAGCTCGACTTACAAGCTATAAATCGAAAAGAAGTCCTTTGGCCAAATTCGTGATGATTCTTTAGGTTTCTTAATAGCTTTAGTTTAAGTGTCATACTTGATACATTTATGAGTAATTTCTTATTTCAAATGATGCAGTATGTAACATGACGACACTGTGTGATTAACCATATGAATCATATAAGATTCTGTTGAAATATTAAATTAGACATGCTTCCCCTTTACTCAAACACAAATTTAGTCGAAATGTTTATGGTTCATCAGTATTATTGTTTACGAAAACATGCACCTCAGTCTGCTGCCTCTTTGATTACGGGTGTTCACTGCTGATCTGGTTGAGAGAAATGTTATGAATGAGGCCAAGAACAGATGCTTTACGACTTTGTCTTTGGAAACTTTTGTACCTTATTATGCCACAGTAACTTATACTGTACAACCATTGTTGTGGTGCATAGGAGTTGTCTGCTTATTTATCTCATGTAAATAGGCTCCAAAGGAAGCAGTTTTACAGACTCGTATTCTGAATTCCCTACTCTGGGCCGATAAGGAACCGTCCTTGGACTGTGATGAAGTTTTCCTTCCGTCTCTACCGGAGCGTGTATCCTTTGCAGTATTTCAACCTGTGTCAGGCAAGTGTATCTTTTCCTTTGCAGTTCTATAACATGGTCTGATTTGCTTGCTTACCGCACTCCAGAAATTTCATCAGAATCTCTCTTGGTGTAATGTTGATATTTTGCATTACCACATAATATATTAGCAAGGATACTTTAATCGATGTCTTTTAGGTGAAGTCTAAATTTAAGGATACATCCCATGTTTCATTGAAGAATAATGAGCATACACAACCCTTAAAGTTTGGCAAAATGGGTACTTTAAGCCCTCTAAATCGAAAAATGCCCAAATAAACCCTAGTTCGTTAAAAAAATATATTAGTTATTTAATGGGTTGAATTATCAAATTTCCTTTATTGTTGTCCAAATCCACGCATTAAACTAACGAATTGGAATATTCATGAGTATTTTAAAAATTAATAGGACTAAATAAAGAGTATATTTAATCAAACTTTTGGGTTGTGTATGTCCTTTTCGCATCATATTAAATTGGATTTCAAACTCAATATTCATGGTGAAATAACAGGAATCCTTTTCCTTGTACAAAATGGGACTAGATATAACATTACTTTCCTCTTATCGTAGATTTCTCCGAAAACTGGATTTTTGTTGTTGCTATGACAGGATCAACTCAGTCAGAGTTACTTAAGTTGCAGCAAGAGAAGTTAAAAGCAATGGATTTCAGGGAAACAGAAGAGAGGCTAAATGATTCACTGGAATTGATGAAAGAGAATATTTCCATTCTTGCTGCTAAGCTTGCTTTACAAGCAATAGAGATGCAGTAATCTATTCAACTGTGTAGTGGGTCTATCCTCTGTAATATGTTGTAAAAAATACCAGAAAAAAGAGGTAAATTATATTATAAAATAACTTTTTTTTTCATCTCACTGTTCAGTTGAATCATCAAATTAATCCTGGACTTTGCACTACATGTATCAGAGAGAGATATTATTTCTTGCAATAGTTCTTCTTGAAACAAATTTGAAATTTAGAAATTGGTAGAAATTTGATGCACAACAAATTTGAGCATCTAAAGAGGGCATTATTTGCAGGAAAAATGTCAATTCCTCTGATATTTTGTTAACACAGAGCATAATGTCATGCACACCCATTGGAAAAAGTACATTCAATGATACCAACAAAAGTTTGAGCGACTCCCACAATGGAGATACAAAATAAAAATCAACAACTATTTAATTTTTAAAATAATTTTATTAAAAATGTATTATTATAATTATAATATATTATGTAAATAATTTTTTTTTTTATAATTTGGAGTTTGTATGCATAATCTTAAATTAGTAGGATTAAGGCGTATATTTAACGAAATTGGAGGGGTGTAAATATTATATTCGTAAATATAAATGTACCAATTTGAGAGGAAAAAAATATTTCCTTTAGAAAACGAAAATATAAAGTGATTCTGATTTGAGGCGGAAAGTGAACTAGAAAGCAAGAAATATCTGAGTAGCCTGCCACTCAACTCATCGTCTCTACAAATTGAGAAACAGCGAACGACTGAACGAGAAACGATGCTGGCCATGCAGTCTTTGTTTCCGGCGTCGGCTTCAATTCTCAGGAGCCCAGTTCGTCGCCTTTACACTTTCCCGGCTTGCGCTTCTACTCTGCTTGTACGTTCTTTCATACCAACTTTAATTGCGTCTATTAATTACTTGTCAAATTGACATACGGAGATATTTCCAATTTTGAAGAGCATCTTCTATTCTCATCTCATCTCATCTCCTCTCACGTTTTGCGTTAGCACAGAAATTGAGCTTATGATTATTAGTTAATAGATTATTGTATGGGTTGCTGCAACATGGTGAAGCAGGACACGAACACGCAATATGGGTACGACATAACACGGAGACGGGGATACAACAATTTTTTTTTATAATATTTTCAAGTGTTAGTGGTTCTCGGCACAAATTTTGATTGTGCGAGTAAGGTAGAAATTGAACCTATTCTGGCAGCACCCGGGATTTCAACGGATAGTATAGTTTATATAATAATCCTTGTAAATCTGTGTTTCATATTAAATATGCAGTAAGTGTTGCTGTCAACTTAACAACTCTTAATTCGATAGAAGAACTTGACAAAATCTGAAAGGGGCATCCCAAATGTGATTTATTGCTCCTATCATACCACCGGATGATAGTAAAGCAATGTATCCTTTGGATTCCAAATTCGATACTCATTCTGAAGAAGTTGTGCATCTTCTTAAAGCCATTAAAACTTCAGGACTTGCTGTGATTTGTGTTTCGTTTCACATAAGAAGCGTAGCTACAAGTTTCAGTGCATTTTGTGAAGCTATAGCAGCGGCTAAAACTATTTTGAGTATGTATTTTGCCGTGTAGGGGTGCGTTACGGTACCGGTACGTGGTGGTTTAAGGCATATCCATGCTTCACAGGCCATAAGATAGGTCAAAGGGCATGTGAGCTCAAATAAAGCTTGAAGTTAGATATTTATTATGGGAGAAACCAAGTAATTTGCTTTTGCACCTGCCTTCTATCTGTTTATGTTACTTTGCGTTTGATTAAAATTGTCAAACTTTGCTGCTATTGAAGTAATTAGTTTGGATTTCCTTTAGAGATATGAGAGCAGGGAGATTTTGTAGCCTAACCAGAAGGTTAAGCTGATGGGGAACTCAAACAATAGTGTTAAGTTCTAAGAGGCCCCGTCACATTCCAGACCAGTATCAAACGAGCTTATCATGTGAACCAAGGCTAAATTTGCATTTCTGGCACCCACGACATTACCCCAACTCCACATTACTTCGATATTGTTATATTATAGACAATACATATGGTTCATTAAACAGTTTCATCAATGGAATATCTGTTTCCTGTGAGTGCATGAATAGGTCTTGGAATCATGGGAAGACAATACATATGGTTCATTAAACAGTTTCATCAATGCAATATCTGTTTCCAGTGAGTGCATGAATAGGTCTTGGAATCATGGGAACCAACACTAATGAATTCACACTCCATTAACTTATACAATATATTGTTGAAACTAGGATTGTTTCTTGGTTCTTTGAAAAGCTATATCTTCTGACTATAAATTTTCAGTTTTTGTTCAGAGGAAACGCAGTATAAATTATTTTCAGAGATCGTTTGTGAGGAAACCAATTTTCAAAGTATCTTGTAGTCTAGTTGAAGTGGAAGATGGTGTAAATGATGAAGCATGTGAGTTGGTTAATGGAGCGGAGCTTTCCATTGGGGAGGGTAATGACAGCATCCAAGCTTATCTCTTCAAGGCTGTCAAAAATAACAATGGAACCGGTGTGCTGTTGCTGTCTGATATCTTTGGATTTGAAGATTCAGCAACCCGAGATTTTGCATATCGTGTTGCATGCAATGGATACAAGTAAGCTGCTGAAATCTCGAAGCATTATATGCATATGTCCGCTTTAATATCTGTTTGCTATGAGTCTGAAAGAAGGCCACCCTGTCTCAAAAATCTTGTCTCACGAGTTTTCCCAACCCTAAAATTTACTTAGTTATCTCAGTTATTCTGTTTGTGTGGTAAAAATGCAGTGTACTTGTTCCAGATTTGTTTCGTGGGGATCCATGGTCTAAGGATCGGCCTAATGCTATGTTTGAACAATGGATAGCAAAACAAGACCCCGAGAGAATTGCAAATGACATTTCGTCATCTACAAAATGGATGGTTGACGAGTTTATAGCTGCTGGAATTTCAAAAAAGCTTGGCATAATTGGATTTTGTTTTGGAGGTGGCCGAGTAATCGAGGTTCTATCTCAGGACCAGGGAGCTTGTTTTGGCACTGGAGTTTCCTTTTATGGTACGAGGATAGATAAATCTTTGGCATCAAACATTAAAGTACCTATCTTGTTCATCTCAGGGGACAACGATGCTCTTTGTCCAGTAAATGTGTTAAAGAATCTTGAGACGGGCATTGGTAGAGGGTCTCGGGTGATGATATTCAAGGGCAGAGGTCATAGCTTTGCACATCGACCTACTTCTCCTGAAGAAGATGAGGACGCAGAAAGGGCTTTTACAGAAATGAGAAATTGGCTACATGATGCTCTGGTTGCAAACAATTGAATGCTTGTAATATAAGGTTACCATAATTCTCATGTAAATTCGTCTTACTGATGAAGTTATTGCAGCTACTGCTGATACTAATTTTTAGACTTTCATCTGTACATCAAATCAGTTTCTCTTTAGATCATTTTAGAATTTCTCTTGTCCAACTATGTGAAATTAGATTTTCTGCTCCACATGAATTAAGAACTAGTAATATCACAGTAAGATTTCTTTTTTCACCAACCACTATAAAAAATTGGATGCAAAAACAACCAAATGGAAAATTGATGCAATTATTTCTCTCTTTTCGTTTCCCTGGTAAATTTTCGTCGGCCATAAAATTACGACTCGGGATTGGTAAAGTACTAGTGCAGTTTGCAGTGAATCAAATTTGTACTAAATGTTCAAAAGTTATCACACAAAAGAGCAGCCAACAACATTCTCAACAAAAGAAAAATGTGATCTCAAACGTGATCAACTTGAGGTCAACTTCAAAATATCAACTCATTCCTGTCCATCCTGCAAAAGTCATGGGAAGTAATAAAACTTTAATAACGTAATTCAAAAATTTCTTGTTCTTCAGTTTGCAAGATCATCCAACATCAATTGTGATATCAAAGTGAAAGGTTCTCTCCTAAAGTTATTCTTGTTACTTGCAACAAATTTGAAATTCTGAGAATATGATTGATCAACATAAAAGTCAACTTTGGTTTTAAAACTCTTCATCCTAACAACAATCTGACATCTAAAGCTCAAAATCAATCTTTGCTTTCAAGATGCAAGATTTCATATTGGGGAATGTTCAATATTTTCTAGACCACGTTGACTAAACTGTGCTCCCCGGACCCCTTCAACTAAACCACCCACAATCTACTGAAGATAAATGGAACGTCTGGTTATTTAGTTCATTATTGAAGGAACAAACACACAATGTTATTTTTCTCATCTCTTATCGTTTACTTTTTCTTGTGTCTTACTCTTTAATCTCGATCTCTTTCTGCAACTCAAAGCTCAAGGTATGGTTCATGGGTACAGTTCACCATGCAGTTCTTTCACCACACTGCTTATTTCACATATTTTAGAGTTTTCACCGTGAGACAAATTTCTTTTGGAGTCTGAATCAGATGTCAAACCTTTCTTATCAAATAAATATATAAATAAAACTCAATTCCTAAGCCCTTTTTCTGCAAAACTAAATTTTAAATCCCCATTCTGCAACACCGTCGAAAAGACCAGCTACATGCCTTGCTGCAAATTTTGAGTTTTAGGAGTCCAAGGAGAAAGGAGACTGAGAGGAACAATGAATAGGAACTTCGGACAGTCTAACACTGTTTATCATATAAAAGATGCACTTCAAATGCTCTGCACTCTAATACAGGACTTAATACATGTTGGATCAACTTAATACACAAATCACCAGGCACAGAGTGAACCTTAAGGGATTGCATAAAATAGTGATAATTAGCATTTTTTTCCAAATTTCATAATTCACTGATTTGAACTCTTAAATTGCAATGCTTTAATTAACTGTTGCTCTCCGATTGTAACTGAGTTATTGCTATTTACCCTTTTCATTCATTTATCTTATTTGTGAGAAATTATATGAACTAACAAATTAGACATGCCTAAAGTCCATCTGATAAATAAATCTCCAACAATTTTGCTCCATCGAGATGCTATCTCTAAATAATATTTTTCTGGTCACTGGCAACAAGTAACATATTCAACTATAAATCTCATTGGTATTTTACGCACGTGGTTATCACTGCTAGATACATATTTGACAAGGCAGCAAAAAAATAATGCTCGTCAGAGTGAGCGAGCGGATGAAGACAAACATACAAATAATCAAAACATCTACATTGAAAATAAGTGTATATGAGACCTACCTGAGGACCTGGAGGATCTGAAATCTTAGGAGATGCCGCCAACTTTGCCGGAGACCCATCAAATACACGTGAGCAGTCTGTGTATGCAGATCCAATGCCCACACCAGCACCAAAAGCTACAGATGCCCAGCGAGTCACCGGACTCCCTGACATAAATTGAAGAGTGCTAATTTGAGGAAGGCAATAGCATCTACTTAGAATGCAACAAAATCTCACACCAAGATACTTAAAAAACAACAAGGCAGTCTCCAGGCTAAAGTATTGTGTATATGAAATGAAAAAAACTCTTCCATGTATCTTGTTAGTCATGAATTTGACATCTTTTATTCCATGTCATAACTTCAAAAAGCAGTAATAATCAGACTCTGTTACTAGCAAATGCTTCCAGAATAAAAACAACAATAAAAAGTAGATACTCACCTACAAAAAGTCAAAAACTTGCTATTATGTACTCAATTTCAATGCTGACAAAATTCTCATCATCAAGGATAGGATGGAGGCTTTTGCATGTTTTGTATGAGGTTAGGAGAACAAGTGCGAAATTGTGTAGGTTAAAAAGAAGCCAGACAATGGAAGGTAAGGTACAACTTCGATGAAGATAAAAATGCAAACAAAATTCCTACTAAGCAGCTTTTTCATCTTGTTGGTAATGTGTTAAATTTTTATCTTGGAATGTGGGAGGTTTATGAAATAGCAGGAAAAAGAGAGTAATTAAAGAGTTGTTAAGACCAACTGGGATTGATGTAGTTTTAGTACAGTAAAGTAAAAGGGAGGCATGTAGATAGAAAAGATGATAAAGAGTATCTGGGGATATAAATGTGGACTTTGTTTCATACAATTGAATGTTTTGATAATAACAAAATGAATTGATCAATCAAGTTAAGGAGAAAGGACCTCAAAAGCTCAAGCATGAAGAAACAAGTCACAAGCAATCATCTTTAATAGTAATCATTATTATGTATGTTTGTATGTAACTGATTTTGATTCAACCATAATTGATAAGCTCAAAAGACATGTTTTATCAAGCCAAAATATTTTTCATGAACCCACATGTTACACCTTTTTAAACTTGCAAGATTTAGGACTTAAATGTCGTATTTTCAAACTTGCATATTTTCAAGCATTAAACTCCATATCCTTTTAAAGTCGCAAGGTTTTGAACATCAACGTTATATTCCCAAAATTATCGAGTTTTGGGCTTAAATGCAAGTTTTTCAAAGTCACCAAAGACCAAACCAAAATGCAAGGTTTTCAAACTTGCTTTTGAAGGAGCTGGTAGACAGATAGATTAGTGTTGCTCGATTGAGTGAGCTTGGTAAACTGAATGGGAAATTTAGTTGATGATCTTGCCAGCAAGTCCTTCAAGTCAGAATGCATGAATTTTTAGTGGACCAAGAGGGCCATGATGGTCGACTGACTTGGACAAAAAAAATTAAGTCAGAATGCATTCAAAACTTGGTCGACCGATAGGACCATAATGGTTGATCGAATCATGGTAGATTTCAAATTTCAACGGACATTTTTTTGTGTCTGATGGTTATATTTTCACTCTTTTCTATATAAACATGCCCTAACTCATTTTGGAGAATTTTTGAACATCCATAATCATTTTCTCTCTGTTTTCAAGAGTCCAAATAACCTTGAGCTTATAATTTGCAAGATTTACAAAACCAAAGCCCTAGTTCTTCATTTGTAATACTCTCTTTGCAAGAGATTCACAAAGGGGTTTGCTCTAGTGCTGAATCATTTCTATTCTTCTTGTAAGAAAGTGAAAGAAAGGTCTTTCACTTGGGATGAGTTATTAGAGTGACTTGAGAGATATATGTTAAGGTTTGGAGGTGAATCCGCAATATCTCCATTTTATGGCCTTGGTGTAGAGGCTTGATTTAGTGGAACCTTCAAGAGGTGCTTGCCAAAAGTAGATATAGGTTTAGTTTAGACAGACCACTATAAAAAACCTGGTATAAATCTCTATTTCCCTCACTCTTTTACATATATTGTGCACTGATTGTATTATTAATTGTGGTTGTTAAAACTTGAGGTCGTTGGGGTAGTTAAGAAAATTTATTATTGCATTAAATTTTTTTGAAACCCAATTCAATCAATTAGGATTTCAAAATGCACCAGCTGGTGGTCTATAAACTCTTAGGTGAAATGTGGGGGTATGGTCAATAACTGTGTGAATGTAGAATAAGCAGCTAAGGACTTTATGGGACCATAAGTCACTGGCTCAGTTAAAGACCAAAAGTTTCCGTGGGATTGAATGGTGGCTATCAGGGTATAAACCCCACATAGACCAAGAAAGATTGGGAGGAGCCAGTTGGTTTGTTTGCGTTATGTGGTTCTCAAAGTAAATTTTTTATGCCAAGTGTTACACAGACTAGAAGGAAGAGAAACTTCAATAATTTTTACCAGAGAAACTGGTTAGAAGGGTCTTGAATTATGCAACATGAATTTCACTTGGTTAGACGGCCTTGAATAATGCAACATGAATTTCATTTGGTCTAACCTAAGGCATGACGTAGTTTGCTGAAGGTCGAAATGTCTCTCCTTGGGTGGTTGAGAGGGGCTCTTTTCCATCAGACAGGAATCTGTCTAGATTGCCTACCAAATAACTTCCAATTTAATTGGAAGCCAATTTTAAGAAATGGGACCCCAATCCTTCATATTAGACTAGGATACATTATAAGAGTTTACAAATTGCACCAGGTGAATGGAGAATGAAAGATAAGAAATCAAAGTTAGAGACAAGAATAGAAAGAAAATAAGACTACTACCTAGACAAGGCTGTCGAAGGTGATCAATCCCGATTTTATATTATTTTTCAAACTTCATTTCTCTTAAATTTCTGTTTGAGTTTTGCTTGAATTGTTCTAACCCAGGTTGGAAAAGCTCCAAATACCTCTAAAATCTCACCATTTCTGCTGTTGAAGATTAATCACATATTGAGCTAGCAAAGTACTAATCAGGAACCAACAGACTTTTGGGATCAAAGATGTATAAAAGGATAACAAAAATCTAAAAATGAAATTGCCGCATTCTAAGGTTCAATATGTGCAGCCAAGCATTTAAATCTAGGACATTTAAATTGAATTCATTTTATTAAATAATCTTTGAAGACATGAATTATTCTTCAGGCTCATCAAACTTAGCTTCTTCAACTAGAAATTGTCTATAAAAAAAAAATCTCCTTTTTCAAATATCTCATTAAACAATCCATTGCTTGCATTCAAATTCAAAGAGCAGAACAAATTCAGCAATGAACCCACATTTCACAGAAAGCAAATCAATAAAATCTCCACATAAGATACGAAAACACAAATAAAATTTGCAACCCGTTGAAGAAAATTAAAAATAATGGAGAGGGAGACTCACTGAAGAGAAGGAGACCACCGAAAGCTCCGGCCAACGAAGAGTAGACAAATCGACGGACGGTGAGATCAAGACAAGCATCCCATTTTGCGTTAACATCGTACTTCGGTGGAACAATTTGACTGGTAGTACTGTCCTCCACCATTCTATTAATTTCAGTTATTTTTGTTTCTTCTTGTTGTTGATTGATATATAACAACTTCCGATATCGAGGGTTTTTGCCTTCTCTGTTTCTCGGTTGCTTCGGTCTTTCTATAATTCTATTGTAAGGGAACCTGGAAGAGAACCAATATTGGGCTTGAAGCCACTGGTTAAGAGTTTGGGCTAGTTTAGCCCACTCTGGAAATTACGGGGTTTTATATATAATTTTTAAATGATATTTCCATTTTTTCTAATAACACCACGTTATTTTACGTAAATTTATACACAAAAAATTTATATAAAAAAATTTATATTTTATTATATTATTATATAAATTAATTTATATAATATTAAAAATAACTCGATCATAAAATAGAATAATTTTTTTTATATTTGTTTAATATATTATATTTTAAACAAAGTTAATTTATCAATAATTGTTTATATTTAATATTTTACATATTTTATTACCAAAATATTTATTAATAAACTTTTTATAATAAAATATAAATATTATTTTTTTTATAATTATTCATTTCATTTCTATTTCTAGTTATTCTTAAAAGCTTGTCAAGAGTCATACCTTTCTCAGGTTTTTTCTTATCTCAATTGTCACTTTCTGTCCTTTATTAGAAGTGGATCATTACAAGTCCGCTAGTTTTAATCTGATTCATCCTCCAACCATCATCATTGTACAAGATGAGAGCTGACTCTGATACTTATAACGTCCTAGTCTTAATGAGGGTAAAGAATGGCGCTAAGGTAAGAAAAAATATTAAGCAAGTAATGATTTTTGATAGTCTTTTAAGAATGATTGGGAATAGGAATAAATCAAGTTTTATATTATAATGGAAGAAAAAGTTTCTGATCTATATAGAGAGAGTTGGAATTAATATATTAACGATATATTTTGAAATAAGTTTGGGCTTATTATCAAAAATAAAACTGTGAGACCACTATAATGAATTTTTGAAAATAATTAAAATTGTTTTGAAACAGTTTACGTAATTTTTACAAGTGATTTCATTTCATTTGAAAAGTTTTTCAATAAACTAAGTGAGTCAAGTTTAGAAATGCATCATCACTATAATGTGTACATGGAATTGAATCCTGTAATTTTTTTATAGCGAAAAATGTCATCAAGACCTAGAAGAGGATGGTGTATACCCTGAAGAAAGATTGTTTCTGATATAGAAGAAGTTATGTAACATCCTGGTCTTTAAGGGCAGAGAGTGACATCGGGGCAAATACTTGAGAAAGAAGTGGCCCTTGGAAAGCTTCAGGATGACAGTGGGGGCAGGAGAAGTCCCACATCAGAATGGGAGAAAAAGTTATTGGGTTATATATATGGAGTTGAAACTAAGTTATCAACAAGGCTTTTTATGATAGATTTGAGCCCATTATTAAGAACAAAGCCATGAGGCCTCATGAATTGACCAAAGCAGACAATATTATTGATAGTCTTGGGTTAAGTGTTACAAGTTACCTCCTCGTTTATGCCCTAACTTGAATAAGAACAACCTCAGGCACCTCCTTCACCATTATATTTACAATCGGTGTTAGGAATGCTTCCTCTTATGACATCAGAGATTTAGATCGCTTTTATGGCTTACTGGAACAAGGTTTTGTATAAACTCAAGGTTAACTGGGTCTAATGCCATACCTTTATCAACAAACATATCCAGCAACTGCTACAATACCTACAACAATAAAAACATCTGGATCAATTCCAAACTTTATAAGTTGCTTAAAGAAATCAAATAATTGAAGAGTATGCTTCCCACTTGTGTAATACCTGTGATGGAAACCTAAAAATTGATGAAGAATGGATGTTAAGGGTACTTGACATGCTTTATTAGCACTTTAGTTTTAAAGTACACAATAGATCAAGTGCTAGTGATGAGAGAGTTCTCGGATGTGTTTCTCGAAGAGTTATCAAGATTACCACTAAACAGAGAATTTGACTTTAGTATTGAGTTGATTTCAAAAACTGCACTGATATCGTGTCACCTCATCATGTAGCACCTATAGAGCTTAGGGAATTGAAAATTTAGCTTTAGGAATTGGTCGATAAAGGTTTTATCTAGTTAAGTATATCACTATAGTCATTAATACTATTTGTTAAAAAGACGGATGGAATCCTAAGATTGCATATAGATTACAAGCAATTAAACAGGGCGACTGTCACGACCCGACCCGTGGGTCCCACCTATGACCACGCCACAGGCCTCCAGGGTGTACCCATTAATATAGGATACCACC
>JAVXUL010133676.1:0-15506 GCA_035590515.1 Trichilia minutiflora
ACACATACACACATATATTGCAATTTTTATTTATATGAAATAATAATGCAATTATTATATTAATATTATAATAAAATATTCAATTCTGTTGAATAAAAATTTGCATTCCAACTATATTAGTAATTGTTTCTTAGACGAATAATACAACCCAAGTCACTAATGAAATTCATATGTAAGACATATTATTTTGTTGAGGTTATACATAGTAACTTAACTTAATAATAATTTATTTGTATGAGAAAAGAATTAAATGTTATTAGTATATATTTGTTAGAGAAATAAATCAATTAATGTGATTAACCCTAAAAGACGAGAGAATATTCATATTAAATATGAATAAATGAGGGCTTGATTGATGAAACTCCTAATAAATTATCATATATTTACCTCATATTGTAGGGTAACTGATAATTCATTTACATAAATTTTCTACTCCAAGATTTTTATTATGTGAGGAGTATGGGGTTTATGTAATTGAATTGGGTTATCTAATTCTCGGTAATATTTGAATCTCGATCAATATTTTTATGATGTGAGACTGGGATGAGAATATTATTTAGGAAGGTATAGTGGTTTGAGTATGACTGGTGTAGGACACCAAGATTTCTATTATGTGAGGTGTTTGAAACTAGGGCAAGAGTATTAAAATGGAACCTTGTATGTGATACAAAAAGGAATGGTTCCTTACTTATTTAGATTAATTGTCCAAGATTTCTAATACGTGAGGTCAATTAATTTAAATAAGAATTCGATTCCATTCATTTGTAATAAATCCAACAAAATTTTAAATCCTATGCTTAGGAGTGTATAGTTTAAATTAATTAGTAGGAGTTGATGTGATTAACTTAATTTATTTATTAAATATGTTCAATTGTTGAATTTATTTATGAATAATTCAATATACCAATAGATTATTTTTCTATTTTCTCCAGTCCTCTCACTATATATAATAGAATGTTGTCAACAAATATGTTTACGAGAATTCTGAATTCCAACCAATTAATCGGACCGAACTTTAAGGATTGGTTATGAAATTCGAGAAAATCGATTATGTTTTAGTTGATAAGATACCCATGTCTTGTGAGGAGGATGCTACTTAAGAAGATAAGGATGCCTTCAATAAATGGCAAACTAATAAATGTAGAGTTATACTTTACATGTTGGTATCAATGAATTGGGAGTTCTAGACACAACACGAGTAGATGACATCGGCATATGAGATATTAAAATCCCTACAAGAGTTATATGGGAAAAATTCTCATGTCGTGGAGTATGACATATGCAAGACGCTATTCAATATGAAATTAAGGGAGGGAGCTCCACCTGATGATCATATCATTAAGATGATAAATATCATTAGACTCGTAGGATAATAAAATAACTTACAATTTAAAAGTGAATTTATTGCTCTAATCCCTCCCACCATGTAATAAAATTTTTACAGCAAATTACAATTTAAACAGATTTGAGTGCACCCTTCCTGAGCTACTCAATGAAATTGTAGAATTTTATAAGCAGAACAATAAGGGAAAAAGGTATGTGAATGTCTATATGGTTACTACTAATAGAATTGGTAAAAGGGCCAAGCGTGCATCTCAGGGTTCGAAAAGGATTTAAGAAAAAGAAACAAAAGAAAGCTCCTTCTTAGGGAAAACCGAAAACAAAACCACCCAAAGGAAAATGTTTCACTATCGGGTAGATATACATTGGAAGAGGAACTATCCTTTATACCTCGACAGCCTTAAAAAGGCTAAGACAGGTATGTTGAGCAGTAGTATGATTGAATATTAATTAAGCATTAACTCTGATATTTATTCTTGGGTTATTGACTCAACTGCTACTTCTCATTTCTGTGTGTCTTTATAAGTACTACAAAATAGTTCTGCACTATCAGATGATTAGATCATCTTGAGGGTGACAAATAGAGCAACAGTTGTTGTTGCAATTATAGAATCTTATGAGTTAAGACTGCCTTCAAGACACATATTGAAATTAGAGAATGTTTTGTATTTTGCTTCTGCTATACGAAATATTATATCTATATTTGTACTTTGTAATATAGGATATTCTGTATAGTTTAATAAAGATATATGTTTATTACATTTTAAAAATATATGTGTTGGCAAAGCTGTTAATACAAATGATTTGTACGTTCTTCAACTAAATAATAGTTATTTTATATCTTTCATTAATAGTAAAAGAAATCATATCGATACTCATCCTAAATATCTATGGTATCACAGATTAGGCCAGATTAGAGATAAATGTCTTACTCAGCTCAAAGCTGATGGGATTCTGACCTCATTAAGCTCAGAGCCATGTCTGACATGTAAGGCGTATCTTTAATATAAAATGACTAAATCACCCTTTAAGAATAAAAACGAGAGTTTAAAAGAATTGTTGGACCTTGTAAATACAAATATATATAGTCTATTTAGTGTGACGGTCAGAGGAGGATATGACTACTTTATTACCTTCATCGATAATATGTCTTGATGTAGGTATGTATATTTAATGAAATATAAATAAGAATCCTTTGAAAAATTCAAAGAATTTAAAAATAAAGTGGAAAAACAAACAGGAAAAAGTATTAAAGTTCTGCGATCAGATCATGAAGAAGAATATTTGAGTACTGAATTTTAAAAATTCGTAAAGGATAATGGAATTATCTCACAAATGATTCTTTTGAAACACCTTAGCTTAATGATGTATCCGAAAGAAGGCATTATATGTTATGCCTCGACCCTAGTCGACCACGTGGCAATCGTTGCGAATCCCAAAAATATATTTTATTAATTAGAATGTAATCCCAAGACCCGTAAGACATTAATACCTATTTTATAACATATTTTCAAAAATAACACAATGAAGAAGAATTTTTTTTCAATTATACATGTGTCAACATATATACTTTCTCAAAATACATTACAATATATTCTTGGCCAAGCCAAATACATAAAATTACTTCATTTACAAAAGTTTTTCTGTTCAGAGGACTCTAATATAAACATCTGAGTTGAGTACCTGAAAACTGTGTTGAAGTCTTGCTTTAGCTATGCTATACCGTGCCCGACTACACTAACCTGAAATGGAGAAATAAAGGATAAGTATTTGGGAAAATACTCAGTGAGTAGACCACACAATGATATACATATAGCAAATGATTCTATACATCGATTACAGAAAACCATCATAATTATCAAAAGCAAAATATGTGCGATGTGGCATACTATACATGACTAAGAAAGAGTCAATGTAAATCAAATATATATATAACCCCTCGGTCTATAGGATCCCATCCGCTCTCTCTCAGTTGTATGACTTATCTATAACCCTGGTTGGGAAAGTGTCCCCATGTAAAATTTTCACCCATCCTAACTTGGACTGCATGGCCAATCCACATTCTTGGGTCTATTGGATTCTACCCGCTCTATCTTGAGCTATATGGTCAATCCTCACCCTAGGACTATCGAATTCCATCCACTCCATTCTGAGCTATATGGACAATTCTCACCCATAATATCACTAACATGGCATACAACTAATATCTCTATCATTTGTGGCTCACAAGGCCAAACAGAAAACAACATTATGGAACATAAGGCCAAAACATACTCATAGATCCCCAGCTATTGTTTGTAATTTATATCATTAACTATGCCACATCCACAATCAGTTTATAAAATATCATTTTCTATAGGCCTCCGGCCTCATTCTTATATCGCAATATCATAATATATACATTAGGCCTCCGGCCTCACATTCATGGCAATCAAGCACTTAAAGCATTACTATACTATCACAAACAAGGGGTCAACCCGGCCACCACACAGCATAAACGCCTTCTCATTTCAGTCACATATTCATATATACACATATCCATATTTTATGCCATACTAAGTATAATAATCATTTAAAAGCATATAACGAGACGAAATAAACAAAGTGTATCCACTCACAGTTCTGGGGTGGGAAACCACCCTCGGGATATCCTCTTCATGATGGAGATCCTCTAGTCTCGACTGTCGCACCTGGATACACATACAAATACAGATTCAACGATCTATTACAATATACATGCATGATACAAGACATGATCATGCTCTTTCTCTCTCTCTCTAATTCTTCCTCTCTCTAACCTACTGTCCACACTCGTTCTAACTTCACTCTCATGTTATTTTTGGTTATTTCAACATAAATAGAAGTACAAACCCTCTATCTAGAAAACCCCAATTTCTAGGGTTTTAAGAACAGTAACCTAAATATTTATTCTCGCGATTTGTGCACAAAGAAAGTTTTAAATGGAGAAATGAGCTTAGGGATGAACTTACCTAAGCCGGTATAAGTATTATGAGTCCCTTTTTGCTCGATTCTCTTTCTTAGCTACTGTTTACCCACGAATATTCTCTCTTGACTCTTCTTGAATCGTCAAGTAGAATTTTGATCAGAAGGGGTTTTCGTGTTCTGATGTTATTTTCTGAGTTTATAGAAATCAAAATGGCAGAGTTTAATTGATAAATGGTTGAGATTTGTTTCGAGAATGAGGGAGAAAAAGTTTCTGTTGAATGAGGAGAGAGAGAGGAAAATGCGGAAGACGATCCCCTCATCTACATATATAGGGGCTATAAAAAGACGAAAATGTCCTTCTAAAAACACAGTGTAATTCATCCAAAAGTATCGATACCTTTCCAAAATGTATCAAAATCTTTGGCTTTTCACTATTCATTATGCTTGCAGGGTATCGATACATTCCTGAACGTATCGATGCATTTCGTTGTAATTACACATTCCTCCATTACAAGGTTGTCAATACCCTTCTCAAGGTATCGATACGTTTGACACTGTTACTAATCATAATGCTTTCAAGGTATCGATACCCTGGGTTTGGCTCTCAATTCTTCAAAGGTATCGATACCTTTGGCCTTACCCAGTAACGTATCGATACCTTTGCCTCTACTCCTTCTTCTACTGTTACTTTAAATCGTCATAACTTTGGATTCCGATATTCGCTTAGAATCCATAATATATCAATGGAAAGCTCTCTCTGAGCTTTACAAAAATACGGGAACTTATTTTTAAACGGAGATGATTTTAGGCTCAAAAATCCAATTCTTTCTCATAAATTTATATCCCACATTATACACCTCCTCGAAAACATACTCTTGAGTTATCATACCCTCTCACGCATGCTCTACACCCAACGACATGCACAAAAACTCATGAAGGATTTACTACTATGTCCATATACTAAAGGACGAGTTTCATAATTCTCTCCCCTTATATGAATTTTGTCCTCAAAATTCTACATGACATATATGGTATGCATTAACGAAGAAGTGACACTTAGGCATACAGCTCTTATTTCCCCCTAATAATCAAATAAGGTATTTTAGCATACCTTACTTGTTATTTATTACTAGGAGAAGAAACTACAACCTCTATAGAAAAACAATAATAAAAACAAAATGTACGTCACATAGATTATGTAAGGACATTTCTTTTTGGGTTAGACACATACCTTAATAGTGGAAAAGGTGTGGGTACTACTATCTCATCAGACTTTCTGGCTCCCAAGTCATCTCCTCAACTGTGACACTCTGCCATAAGACTTTCACCATTAAAAAAGTCTTATTTTTCAAGACTCGCTCTTATCAATCAAGTATCCTCAACGGATGTATCACACAATTGAGATCATCTTTCAAATCGATCGATAGTATCTTAAGAATGTGTGAAAGATCCAGCACATACTTCTTGAGCATAGATATATGAAAGACATCATGTATCCTACTGAACTGTGATGACAAATCCAATCTATAGGCTATTGGGCCTATCCTTTCCACCATATCAAATGGTCCAATATATCGAGGATGTAACTTTCCCCGATTCCTGAATCTGATTATCCCTTTCCAAGGCGATACTTTCAAGAAAACCTGATCGCCTATTTAAAATCCAATGCTCTCATTCGGTTGTTAGCATAGGATTTCTATTTATCCTGAGCTGCTTTTAATCTTGACTTTTTCAATGGTGATGTCAATTAGCTCAATATTAGCAAGCTTTCTCTCACGAACTTCATCCCAACACACTGGGGTTCTATATTTTCTATCGTACAAAGCCTCATAAGGTGCCATCCTAACGTTAGCCTAATAATTATTGTTATACGCGAACTCTATCAACGATAGGTGTGTATCCCAACTGCCTAAAAATTTAATAATACATGCTCAAAGCATGTCTTCTAGAGTTTGAATGGTCTTTTCTAACTGTCCATCCGTTTGAGGATGAAATACAGAACTGAAAGTTAACTGAGTACCCAAAACTTTCTAAAGTGTATGCCAGAATCGAGATATAAAACGGGGATCCCGATCTGACACAATGGTAACTGGCACTCCATGCAGCCTGACAATCTCAGATACATACAACTTGACCAATTTCTCCAAAGAGAAATTTACTTGAATGGGCAGAAAATGAACTGATTTAGTGAGTCGATCTATAATCACCCAAATTGTATCGTGGCCTGCCTGAGTCCGAGGCAACCCAACCATAAAGTCTATAGTAATGTGTTCCCACTTTTACTCAGGTATAGGTAGAGGCTATAAAGTCCACGAAGTCTATAGTCTCTGGTGCTCAGCCTTGACCTACTGATATATCAGACACCTAGTCATAAATTAGGCTATATCCTGTTTCATCCCCGACCACCAATAACTCTCTCTGATGGTACAGTACATCTTAGTACTGTCCGGATGCATAGCAAATGCAGAACTATGGGCCTCCTCTAAGATAGACTCTTTTAACACTCTATCATTAAGTATACAAACCCAATCTTTGAATGTCATAGTCCCATCCTAAGTGAAGTAGAAGTCACCCTCCTTGCCATCTCTAATCTCTTAACAAGCTTTGATAAACTCACTATCTTGTATCTGGCCTAGTTTGATCTGATCAACTAAGGTAGGTCTGACTACAAAACTAGCCATCAAGGCTCCAACCACATCATACCCTAGTGATACTCTTATCATTTTCAAGTCCATTAATAAAGGCAGGTAGGTGGTGTGAATATTAGCTAAGTTAGCTAAAGTCTTTCTGTTTAAAGCATCAGCTATCATATTAGCTTTTCCTGGGTGATAGTTAATGATCAGGTCATAATCCTTAATCAACTCTTACCACCTCCGCTGTCTCAAATTCAACTATTTCTATATAAGCAAATATTTGAGGCTCTTATGATCAATGAATATCTA
Organism: Trichilia minutiflora; assembly: GCA_035590515.1. Classification (NCBI taxonomy): domain Eukaryota; kingdom Viridiplantae; phylum Streptophyta; class Magnoliopsida; order Sapindales; family Meliaceae; genus Trichilia; species Trichilia minutiflora. The sequence continues at coordinate 7,230 of JAVXUL010133676.1, forward strand.
ACATTACTCCCCATATAAGTAATGCCTCCATATCTTTAATGCAAAAAACACTACAACCAACTCTAAATAGTGGGTAAGGTAATTCTCTTCATGCTTCTTCAACTGTCGAGAAGCATAAGTTATAACCCTTTCATTTTGTATTAATACACAACCGAGGCCCCATCTCGAGGAATCACTATATATAATATATCTACCTCTTGATATAGAAAGTGTCAAAATCGATGCTAAAGTAAGACAATTTTTCAGGGTTTGAAAGCTCTGCTCACACTAATCGCCCACTCAATCTTAACCTCCTTTCTTGTAAGTCTCGTCAGAGTCAACAAGGAGTGAAATCCCACTAAGGCAACCCAAGACGGGGGGGATGTTGAATTGGGTTTCAAAAATTTTTAAAGCAAACTTCTCATAATTTATTATTTGCACAACCACCAAATATGAACAAATAAAAAGGTTAGGGAAAAGAAAGATTTGAGAACTCGGTTTTAAAATGGTTTGGCAAACTCTAAGCCTACATCCACTTTCTTCAAGCACTCCTTAAAGATTTTCACTAATCAAGCCTTATAAATCCAAGGCTTCAACTTTTACAATATGGAGATTTTAGGGGTTCACCTCTAAACCTTACAAATCAATCACTTCTCCAAGTGATATACAATAAAAAACACCAAGAAATGAATCCCTCTTTTCTTTCTGAAAGTATCTAAATATACAAGAGAAAAATGAGAGATTACACTTCTTTGAATAAAACAAATATGAACAATAAAGCGCTTTCTCTCTCTAAGATTATGTTTATTAAGAAGAATACAAATAGATAAACTCAATGTATATTTTCAATGTAAAGCAATGGACAGTAAGATATTCAAAGCTCATCAATCAAGAAAGACAAAAATAAATGGGCTATTTATAGTTTTCCTAAAAATATAGCCGTTACATAGAAAAACTATCCGTTACAATGAAATCTGCCTAGATTCGTTCAAACGAATCGAGTTATTGATTCGACCAAACATGTAAAACGTTCAATCAAAAAATAGCTGAGCTCTCTGACTTTGAAAGGTGCACAATTCGTTCGATCGAATATATAATTCATTCGATTGAAAAATCATTGAGCTTTTTGATTTTGAGAGGTACAGAATTCGTTCGATCAAATTTATTCGTTCAGTCAAAAAAGGAAAAACGTTCTATCGAAGTGCCTTTAAGGCAATTCGTTCGAACGAATATATGAATTCATTCGACCAAAATCCTTTGGTTTTGAAAAAATAAAAAGGCTGAAAGTTGAGGCACTTTGGGTTTCTAAAGTTAATAAAAAATTACACAAATTTGATACAGAATTAAGACCTTAAACAATATTGTGAAGGCTATATAATTTGCTAAAAACAATGAAGTTCTTGCCTATTTAAATGCTTTAAAATATAACTTAGGATTTGTTTAAAAAGACTTAAAGAGTTTTGAAGCTATTTTTTGTGAGCTTAAATAAATGCATTTTTCTTCTTACAAATTTTACAAATATGAAATGCACTTTCTTCATGACTTGCTCTTCCTTTTCTTTTTATTCTTGTTACATGGCTTTGTCAACACTATTTTGGCAATTTACTCATTTTTTATAATTAAAAATAATAGGTGTATGATATAAGTGTCAATAATTTCTCCCTTTTTGATGATAACAAAATGATGTATGCTCCCCCTGACAATTTACAACAAAATAACATAAGAGATGCAAGAAATATATATATATTCATACAAGAAGAACACAAAGATACTCAAACACATGCTCATGGATGTTCTCCCCCATTGGCATCATAAAAAAAAATAATAGCATAAAAAATCATAAAAAGCGTAAAGTTTAATCATTCATGTCTGAAAGTTTAAACAAGCAAAAACAAGAAAAAAATAATGTGTCTAGACTCAAATCATGCCCTGGAGGATCGAAAGAATCTTTTCAATGGCAGAGTTAGTTTGAGCCTGAGATGCTCGAATTTGGTGGTGGATATCGCTAAAGGCATTGTCTATATAAGGAATGTGACTTTCCACAGTGTCAAAACAAGAGGTAATATGGTCAAAACGACTGTCAAAACCTTCAAAGCAAGCTTGCTGATGCGTCTCGAGGCGATGATACTGATCCTAAAGCTCCTGAAGAGAAGGCTAAGTGGTGAGAGTAGAGGGAGGTGCAAAAGATTGAAGATGAGACAAAGAACCCTCAAGTAAATCAAAGCGAGCATCCATCCGAGTCTCAAGAGAGGCAATGCGCTCCTGTAAGGTGGGAATGGAAGGACTGGCAGAAGAGGAGGCGATGTTCAAGTAGTGGAGGAAGAAGAAAGCTGACGATCCATCGGTGGAGGAGGTACAGGTGGTCTCCTGGCAGATTTTCGAACCCAAGTACCATCATCCAGTCTCTTTAGTCCAATACGACCGAGTGACCACTCATCAAAACCCTCAATGGAGGTTATATCTAACGTCTCCTCATCATCCAAAGGCACACTAAAATGATGAAAGACACGAGTAAGTATCTGACTGTATGAAACCAAGGCTGTCTTATGGTGGGCAACATGATGAATCGACTCTATGATAATATGGAAAAGGTTGATAGGTCGCCAAGTCAGGAGATTGTAGATGAGAAACTCCTTCATATAACTCACATCCACTGAATGGCTACCCTTAGGTAGGATGGCAATAGAGATTAAGTGCTAAAGAACTTTGAACTTAATGGACAAAGTAATATTTTGGTGGGAGTAGCCAAGATCTTCAATGTTGAGACGTAGGGCTAACTCATAGTCCTCAATCACTTTAAATAATTCAAGGTCATTGGAATCCAACTCATAAATGAATTCTGTGGTATAAAAATCTGCCAAGCCCGAGTTAAAAACAGCAAAAATCTCACTAAGTGTTTCTTTGGAAGGCACAACTCTAACTCTCTTTATGGTGGATACAAGAGCATCTTTGTCGACTTGAAAAACCAGATTATTAAAGAAAACTCAGACTAACCTAGGATAAATTATCTCCTTAAGATATAATAAATATTCCCATTGCTGAAACCAAAATAGTTCATCTAGGCCAAAAATAGTTACTACCCAAGGATCAATGACTCTACCCGATAATAATTGCCGTTTAGCATATTCCTCATTGAATTTTTTGACTAAAGCAAGGGATGGAAACAGATTTGAATCATACCAAGATTTGGATCTCTGTTCGCGTGAAGTGTCATCCACATCTCTTTGTACACGCTTTCTTTGTCCACTCATGATGATTAGAAGGAAAAGAGACAAGTTTGTTAGAGAGAGAGATAAGGAAAATGATGTTTGACTGTGTAGAGAGAGAAGGATTCAATAAAAAATGATGTTCGAAGGCACGAAGTATATATAGATTTGACGATTCGATCAAATGAAGGGTAAAATTTGTTCGATCGAAGTTATGTTCGTTCGAACGAATTGAACGATTCGTTCGATCGAACTATGGTCCAAAAAATTCCAGAGAGCAGCTATAAAATTCATTCAGACAAATCCATGATTCGTTCGATCGAATTTTGGACGTTAAAATTCTAGAGAGCAGGTCTAATATTCATTTGAATGAACTGTTATGTTCGTTCGGCCGAACATATAAAATCACAGAATTTTGAAATGGAGCACGGGGTATTGAGTCTAGATTTTGAATACAATTAATAAATGATATAAGTGAGCCAAAAAATATATCATCATCTGATATTCTCAGTCACCTTATCAATTTTCAAAACTAATAAATAAAATCAATAAAAGGAATTCAAATAAGCATCTAAACACTTTCAACAAGTTGAGTTAAAAAAAAAGATGATATTAATCAAGTGAAGCAATTTGTGTGTGAAATCAATGAGCAATCTCCAAAATCCCTAATTCTTGCTTTAAGGAGCAAAATCTATCCTCACTTAGGGGTTCTGTGAAAATGTCCGCAATTTGTTTGTCTGTAGGAACAAACTCAATGGCTATATCTCCTTTAAGTATATGGTCCCTAAGAAAGTGATCTCTAATTTTAATATGTTTTGGTCTAGAGTGACACACGAGATTCTTAGACAAGTTTATGACGCTAGTATTATTGCACAAGATAGATGAATAGTCTAAATATACTCTATAATCCTCAAGTGTGTGTTGCATCCAAAGAGTTTGGGCACAACAACTTCTGACAGTAATGTACTTAGCTTCGATCGTAGAAATTGCAATCAAATTTTGTTTCTTACTAGACTATGATACTAGATAGTTTCCTAGAAAGTGACAAGTCCCACTAATACTTTTTCTATCGACTTTGCATCTGGAAAAATCAGTATCAAAATAGTTTATCAAGTCAAAATGTGTTCCTCTAGGATACCATAGACGTAAATTCATCGTGCCTCTTAGATATTTAAAAATTCTTTTAACAGCACTCATGTGTCACTCTTTTGGACATGATTGAAATCTAGTATATATAAAAATGACATACATAATGTTCGGTCTACTAACGGTAAGGTAAAGGAGAGATTCAATCATACCTCTATACCTTTTTGTGTCTACTACCTTACCATTTCATCTTTGTCTAGCTTTAGGAAAGTGCTCATGGGAGTTGCAACCACCGTGGATGATTCCATCTTGTACCTCTTAAGTAGGTCCTTAATGTACTTGGATTGGTTGATGAACATTACATCCTTCATTTGCTTAATTTGCAATCCCAAGAAGAATTTAAGCTCCCCCATCATGCTCATCTCGAATTCCTTGCTCATATTTTTTAAGAAATCTTCACACATAGAAATGTTAGTAGCTTCAAAAATAATATCATCCACATAAATTTGAACAATAAAAAAATTATGATTTCATGCTTAATGAATAATGTTGTGTCAACCTTGCCCATATTAAAACCATTTTCTATAAGAAATTCGCTTAACCTTTCATACCAAGCCCTAGGGGCTTGTTTCAAACCATATAATGCTTTTGTCAATTTATAAACATGGTCTGGAAAATCAAGATTTTCAAAATCGGGAAATTATTCAACATAAACTTCCTCCATTTAAAAGCCATTTAAAAATGTACATTTTATATCCATTTGATAAAGCACAAAAATTTTATGACAAGCAAATGCAAGCAATATCCTTATGGATTCAAGTTTAGCTACGGGAGCAAAGGTTTTATCAAAATCAATTCCTTCTTGTTGGTTGTACCCTTGAGCCACTAATCTAGCCTTGTTTCTTACAACCAACCCGGACTCATCCATTTTGTTTCTAAAAATCCATTTTATTCTAATAACATTTTGATGGTCCGGTCTAGGAACTAATTCCCATATTTTATTTCTCTCAAATTGAGTTAACTCTTCTTGCATGGTTAAAATCCAATAGTCATCCTTTTCGGCTTCAAGAAAAGTTTTAGGTTCAATTTGAGATATGAATGCAACATTATTACAAATATTTCTAATACTAGACCTAGTCATGATATGATGTGAGAAAGAACCTAAAATTAAATCCTTAAGATGAGATTTTGCAAACCTCCACTCATTGGGGAGTGATTGATCATTGGCAGTTTTTCCTTTAGTAATGCTTTCTTCTTCCTTTGGGGAAGAGTCTTGCATATCCTTTGTTGAATTTCCAAGTTGCATGTCTTTCAAATTATCTACAACATCATCATCACACATAACTTTCTTTGAAGAGAAGGGGTTAGATTCATCAAAAGTGACATGCATGGATTCTTCAACAACTAGGGTTCTTTTATTAAAAACTCTATAAGCTTTGCTAGTTAGAGAATAACCAAGAAAAATTCCAACATCAAATTTTTAATCAAATTTTCCTAAGTTGTCTTTTGTGTTCAAAATAAAGCATTTTGATCCAAATACCTTAAAATATCCAATATTGGGTTTTCTACTATACCAAAGCTTATAGTTTTTTTTTTGTTTAAATTAGGTCTAATTAAAATTCTATTTAAGATATAATAAGAAGTATTTACGGCTTCGGCCCAAAAATAATGTGAAAGTGAAAATTCATTTAATATAGTCCTAATCATTTCTTAAATAGACCTATTTTTTCTTTCTATAACACCATTTTGTTGAGGAGTCTTAGGACATGAAAATTGATGCTCAATACCCTGTTCATCACAAAATTTTTCAAAGAAGAGGTTTTCAAATTCACTATCATGATCACTCCTAATAATCATGGTGATACCTTTTTCATTTTTGAATTTTCCTTGAAAACTTTGAAAAAGAATGAATGACTTCATCTTTGGTTGCTAAAAACAACACCTAATTATATCTAAAAAAATCATCAACTATAACAAATGCATAATGCTTGCCTCCTAGACTAGCCGTTCTTGAAAGAGCAAACAAGTCAATATGTAGCAATTGTAACGGCCTAAAGGTTGAAATTTGGGTTTTAGCCTTAAAAGAAGATTTGACTTGTTTTCTAAATTGATAAGCATCACATATTTTGTCTTTTTCAAATTTAATATTCAGAAGCTTATTCACCAAATCCTTTCTGGAAACTTTGGAAATTAAATTCATGCTCACATGACCTAGCCTTTTATGTCATAACCAATTATTTTCATGCAATGCGAAAAAACAATTTTCATTGAATGCTGCACAATCAATATCAATAGCGTATACATTTCCATTTCTTTCTCCAACAAAAACAATATCATCATTTATGGCATTTTTGATCATACAACATTCACTATCAAACACTACAACATATCCTTTATCACAAAGTTGACTTATGCTAAGTAGATTATATTTTAAATTACTAACGAACAAAACATTTTCTATAAGAGTTAAGTGCTTGTTACCGACATCCCTAGAGCCAAGGATCTTTCCTCTAGCATTATCCTCTAAAGTCACATATCCTCCATTTTTTATTTTTCCAAAGTTTGAGAGGATCATCATGTTTCCCATCATGTGTTTTGAGCAACCGCTATCTAGGAACCACCTCTTGCTCTTTGTCACCTACAATCACAATTTAGTTTTTAACTTTAGGTACCCAAATACTCTTGTGTCATTTGGGGTTAACTTTGGTTCCTTCAGGAACCCATACCATGTTAATGCCAAAAACATTCTTCTTGATGAGACACCTATTGCTAGTGTGTTCATATATGTAATAATAGTGACAAGTGGCATTTACTTCCACTTTTGGAGATGGTTTAATAAAATAATTTTTATAAAGCTTTTGTTTTATATGAGGATGATATCCTATGGCATATTTGTCAAATACACATCTTTGAGATCCCAAAAGAGTATCTAAGTTCTTTTGTCCTTTTGTCAATTTTAAAACAATATCATTCAAGTCCTTCGACTTCTTTTTGAGATTGTCAATCTCAGTCAAATAAAATTCCTTTTCCTTTTCAAGCTTGGTTTTTATTTCATTTAGAGAAGCAATTTCATTTAAAAAGGAATTGACTTGCTTATTCAAGGCGTTATTCTTAATGAGTAATTTTTCAAATTCATCATGCAATTCCTCAAAAGTATCTAACAACTCATCATAATTATGTGTTGAGTAGGGAGATTTTACCTCATCTTCACCCTCAAAAGCCATGAAGTATATGTTGGCCACCTCATTTTTGACTTCCTCATCCGAGGAGCTATCTTTATCATCGCCCCAAGTGGCAACCATAACTTTTTTTCCTTTCTTCTTAAATTTTTGAAATTTGATAAGTAGACAATCCGCTTTGATGTGCCCGAGATTTTTGCATTCATAGCATGTGACTTCATGCTTCTTTCCTTTATTCCCGTAGCACCATCATTTTGATAATCTTTGAAATTCTTCTTACCATATCCCTTTTTGAACTTCCTTACCATAAGAGCCATGTCTTCATCCTCCTCCTCACTACTATAGTCATCACTATCATGCATAGAAGCCTTAAAAACTATACTCTTCTTCTTCTTATCTTCATCATCCTTGTCGTCTAATATTTTATCCTCATAGTCCATGAGGGAATCGATTAAGTCATCAAGATGAAGAAAATTTAGATCTTTTGCTTCTTCAATTATCGTAATCTTAGCTCTCTATTCCTTAGGTAAAGACCTTAGGATTTCTTCACAAGCTAACTGTTTGTGAGAATTTCTTCCCAAGAGCTTTTAGTGAGTTCACAACATCCGTGAACCTTGTGTACATTCTATGAATGGATTCTTGAGGCTCCATCTTGAATAGCTCATATTGTCGTGTAAGCCGACTAATCTTTGACTTTTTGATTTGCCTTGTGATTAATTGAATTTTATTAAGATTTTCTAACTTATATTTTGCTTGTTTTTGGGTTATTCTAAGTTTTTTTAATGAATTTGTGGTTGTTTTGGTGTTGTAGGGCTTAAATTCCAAAA
>JAVXUL010133687.1:0-15506 GCA_035590515.1 Trichilia minutiflora
GATCATAGAGATAGAATGGGACTTGGTTCCTTTATGTAATTTCATTGTAAGAATGAATATTAATGAAACTCAGTTTGAGATATTTGTTTATATTTAATTTTCTTTGTGTACACATTTGTTCATGACAAATATCATTAAGTTTGGACCTAGAATAAATATAGGGTTTATTCATTAAGTTAAGTGGGTGAATATTTAAGAGATATGATATATTGTAATACATAGAAGATAATACTCAAGATTAGAGGACTTATCGCTATGATTCATATGTCATATTTCTTATAATTAAAATACATGGGCCAAGTGGGAGAATGTAAGAATATGGCCCACGAGGCGGTTATAATGGTGGTTTTCTGAAAATTACAACCATCCATAACCCAAAAAAACTATCACCCACGTTTTGATAACTCTCCATAACTTGTTGATAGAAGAAGTTTATAAATAAAAGGGTTTTGAGATCCCTTTACTGGCTGAACTTATTAAGAAACAATACACTATCAAATTGAAGTTCAGAAAAGCAGAGAAACTCCTCAAATTCGTCTTCAAATTCGGAAAAACCCAACGGCCGGAGGTATGATTTTAAGCTTCCGCAATTTTATTCTAATAATATATATTAATAAAGGATTAATTAGAACATATTTAAAACTCCCTATACATTTATAATATATACAATGTCATCTGATTACACCTTCTGATCAACCATTTGCGTGAATTTCATTTATATAATTAATATTTTACGTATATGACTGCATGCATGTTTAAGAGGATGCCGCATATTTCTTTAATATATATCCTGAGATAATAATTAACATTAATTACTTCAATTGCATGTAGTCTGTAACTTTTATTTTATTTTTTTATATTTTTCAACAATATTCGTACTTTGCTAAGACAATTTTAACAATATCATTGTATGTGATAACCCAAATAAAAAAAAAAGATTAATGTCCAATAAGATATATTTTATATTAATTTATCATGTGGCATTGTTATTAAGCTGCCAATTAATTAAATAGTACCTAGATATACATGCATCACTCCAACCATGTAATTATTTTATGTAGATGCATGCTTTTGACTTGTTCATTAATTAAGCCAATAAAATTTTATTTACATGCTCTAACCTAATGACCACTACTACATAGGTTTTCCTATAGAAGAAAAAAATCATTCTTCTGCTCTTTGAAAAATTACACATTTAAAAAAAAAATGTTAATTTCAATTTTAATTCTACCTACAATCATGGAATCATTTTTTTGACATAACATGTTTTATGCTTGAGAAAACAATTAATGATGTGAGAAATGGCTGGAGAAGCAACAATCGATCGATGAAAATGTTTGGTATTATAGTCTCATTTCCAAACTCCAATCATTTCCACCCCACAAAGATAATATAAGCAAATGGATTCACAATCACAATGGGAATTGGAATGTGAACCGTCCCACCTATATTGGTTTGCCAAATAATCACACTATCGGATGGACTCAAATTCAATAAATTCAATCCATAAAAGGGATCCTAAATTTTCTTTAATGAGTGGATGACACTAATACCCACCAAAGATTACAAACACAAACAAATTGGGAATTTATAAAGACTTAAAAACAAATTAAAAGAAAAGGAAAAACATAAAGGAAAGATTAGTGGGAAAAAAGAGATTGGGTAGATGATGCACATAAACTTGAAGGAAATGGCTTACATGTGAAAGAAAAAAAAAAACAAAGAAAGAAAGAAAGAAAGAAAGATAGTGCACTAGGCTGCCCATCATGAGAAAAAAAAGGGAGAGAAACAAACGGAATGCCCAAATGCCCAACTTGCCTTCTCTTTAAATATCAAATGGACGGTAGAAACTAACTTCAATATTTGGCTTTTTACCACTTGTTCTCATATGGTTTTATCTCGTCATAAATTAGCTGCCAATATGCAACCACTTTGAACAAACGTTTAAGATTGTTTATGCAAGAAGTATTAGGTAAGTGTGATATTAAGATGATTTTATTGTGTTTTTAAATTAAGGTGAGTGTGTTTACATCTTAATTTTTACTCTTAATATTTTTTTATTGTGGATATTCATAGAAAGATTAAAAAAATAAAATTTATTTTGTACACTTTTTTAAATACCCAAAATCTTTGAATTATATTCTAATTTTTTCTACACCGATAAAACTATTTATCCTAATTAATATCAAGTTAAAATAAAATTTAAAAAATATATATTTTTGATATGGCTATTAATTCGATAAATTAATTTATAAGTTGTAAGTAAATATTACCATAGTATGTTAATGGAAACAGGAAGCGGCAGCCAACCTCCTCAGCTACATTTCCACGAGTTGCTGGATTCAGATTGGGGCCCAGATTATTGACAGTAAGGGAATTGTAGTAAGGGGAACGGGGTTCTCTAAGAAAACAAAAGACTGAGGAGCCCAATAAAAGGTCACCGAAAGTCCAGGAGTAGATGTATGAGACCAAGAAAAACAAACCATTACGAAGCAAGAAAAAAAGGCTTGTTACTTTTGTGTTATATTTTTAGTTTTAAAATTTTAATTTTTATATTAGAGTGCAAGTTAATATTTTAAACTTTTGCGTATAAATTTTGAGTTTTTGGTTGATTACTTTTGCTAGACTCTAGAATTTTTTTTTTTTAATTTTTTGTTGATTAAAATTATAAAATATTATTCAATTTGACTTATATATAACTATTATTAGGAATATTGTTATTTTTTTTTAAAATTAATTAATTACTCGTATATTTAAGCTTAAAATATGAGTAACGGGTTCAATTTATTTTACATTTTTAGATTTTTAGAAATAGACATTGTCTTATTTGAAAGCATATCTGTTTAATTTTTTATGCTCACTTGTTTGTAGCACTAAAGAATTGCTATGCAAGAGCGGACACAGGAATTTTATAATAGTTGGGGATAAATTAAACATTTAATTTAATATAAAAAATAATAATAAAAAATTATAAATAAAATATACAACTAATGAAGAAAATCTCATGAGTATTACCTCTCAAAATACATATCTAAACAAAACTTAAAATTAAAAATGCACCATTAAAAAATAAATATATAATATAAATTATACAAATACTACTAAAATTGTACTTTTTGAGGCTTTAAACAATAGATTCATCACGTATGAAATTTAAATCAATAGCATCATAATCTCTCTTTCAATATAGATAAATATACAATTTAAAAAAAAAAATTCCATATTCTATCTTACTTTAAGTGATGTTTTAATGGGACTTGTAGTAAAATAAGTGGCTCTGTGGTGACAATAAGAACAGGGAGAATGAATATTGGACGAATCAATCTATCAATTAAAGAATAGTGTTGTGACTTTTTTATTTCAACTAATCATTAACATAACTCAGAAAGAGAAGCAAGTTGGTGAAATCATGGATGAGAAAATATATTAATCCTATAATGATTTAATTCTTTTTTCAAAGTAAAGTTCTTTTTCTGAGTAAAATCTTTAGGATAGAATTGTTTAGAAAGATTGTAAATATTAGCAGTATCAAATAATTTCAACTCATTGACAGGATTCAATGATGTACTTAAAGTAAGAAGTTCTATTATTTGCTTTGGGATTTATTAATTAACTCCATTTGCTAAAAATCTGTTACTGCATTAAAAATATCAAGATGATAATAATGTCCTATTATAATATCATCTTTTTGTTAACAAGAGCGTCTTACACCCTTCAATTAACAATCATCTATATTAGGAATATTAACACCATGTATTTCACAAAAGAATGCTACCCTTCTAATAAAATCATTCCAACAATCATCTAGTTAACTGTTGGAGGATTATTTTTTTACTTGAGATATATAATTCAAGGCATTTAAAATACCTAAAAATTTTATTTATAATACTTGACATAAAATATTATAGATTCCTAAGACTCTTTTCAACAAACGTAAGATGAACACAAATTCAAAGGATCTCAACTCTCTATAAACACCATTTGCTTTCCCACGCATATTCCTAGTAGATTCATCAATAATAATCTTTTAATAATATCATAAGTTATACCAAATATCTCAATAAACTTACTTATTAAATTAAAATGAGAGCTCCAACGAGTACCACTTGGTATTTGTAAAGTTTGTACTTACTTTGTCCATGTACTAGTTTTTAACTCTCATAAAGTTATCAAATTTATAATTTCTTTTTTTAGTAGATTTTAATCGAGAATAGTGCTTGAAGAAAGCATTCACAAAATTGATAATGATACTCAACTTATAAAAAATTAGTCATAACTCATGAACTTCTTTAGATGATATAATTAATGCAAGTTGTAGTAGATGAGCAAAGTAATACACGCAATAAGCATATGTATTATCATTAAGAAACAAAGATTGTATTCTATTCACCCTCTATATTGCTAGCAACATCATATTCTTGACCCTGTAAATTCTCAACTAAGAGATTACATAGCTCTTATTTTACAGTCAAGGCCTTTGTTTCTTTAATATTCACAACTTCAAAAAATCAATTTCAAATAAAGTCATTACAATCAACATATCTTAAAATAATAGCCATTTGTTCCTTATGAGATTCATCAAGTGTCTCTTCAATAAAAATACAAAACTTAGCAGCATCTCTAATTTCTTTTCGAATCTTTGCTTGCATTTTATTGGTAATAATATTCAATAACGTATTTTGAATCTTGGGTGATATGTACTTGGTATTTTGAAGAGTATTATCTAATACAATTTTATCAATTTCTAAATTGATTAATGCCAATAACTTTATTAATTCAATAAAGTTGTCGCAATTAGTAGAATGAGCTAGTTAATCATGACCTCGAAAAATACATGCATGGTTGTCTTACTAACTATGTCATAGTTACTATTGAGGTTTTAAGTCGCAATTTATTCACCAAAATTTGTTATGAAGATTATGCATTTATTTTTTTTGTCAATAAATTGAGTTGAATCAATTAAGTTATTCTATTTTTGCATAGCTACTATCGAGGTCTTAAGTCACAATATATTCTCCAAAATTTTTATGAAGATTATGCATTAATTTTTTTGTCAACATATTGGGACGAATCACTTAGGTTACTCTATATTTGCATAGCAATATTGTGCAAAGAATCATGTTTCCCTTCATGATGGACAAGTCTTTTGACAACCAATTCTCTTCCAATTTTTAAATCCACCGCTAGTAAATGTTGAATGCTTAAATGAATTATTATAAAAAAGATAGCATGAAAATAAAATGCACTATCTTTTAATATGGAATGCTCAAGACAAGAAAATCTTGAAAATAAAAAAAATTGAAATTGACTATTTTGTTTACTATGTTGAGTGTGTGGAGACTCGTTTAACTCCTAATTGATATGATCCCATGATGATATATGTCAATCAAATATCATCACATTTGTTAATAGAATATGCCCATATTAAAATACATTTTTTAGGATTATGTTCTAAATAAGGAGTATCAATAGTCAATAGATTAACAACTTTCTCAACTTTTGCTCTTACAGGGTGAGGGGTAGGAAAACATAAGGGTCCTATATTAGATAAATAATTTGACCCACTTAATGATTAACTACTTTGGAGAAAAATAAAAAGAAAGTTTTTCTCATCTTAATTGAGTAGTTCTTTGACATTGTAACCTACAATAATAAATAATTAAATAATTTATTTAAAAAATATGATATATTTTACTAATATAATATAATTTAAGAATTTTTTATTATAACAAAAATCAAAAAATAAATTAATAACTTAATAACTTAAATTTTTATCACTATTTTTTATTTCATAATTTATTATAATTTGAATAAGTATTACAACAACATTCACATGTATATATCAAGTATATTTAGTAAAAATATAAAATTTTATGTTAAAAATTAACTTATAGCAACAACCAAAACTAAATCACATGTAAAAATGTTCTCTTCCTAAGTGTATATTATTATTATTATTTAACTTGTAATTATTTATCATATATTGCTATAGAAAAATTGGAAGTATGAAATTTTTTAGTTTTAAAAAAAATCAAATTTTAGTCGGATTTAGTATAAATTCATCATATAAGAATTTTATATCATTATATTTTTTATTTGAATTTAATCTTTATTAGATAACAAATTCTAACAATAAAAAAATGTATAAATATAAAAAAAATAAAATTATGAAATAGTTAATTTTAATAATACAATATAAAAGCTTCACATTTGTCAATTGTTACCTTAAAGTGAGATAATAATTGAAAAAAAATGCAACAAAGCTAGGGACCATCGTCAGCAACTTCACTATCAACAGGAAAAAAGAATTTAGTAAAGTGGAGTGCATGGAAGAGAAGGAGAAGAAGGGAGAAAAAGACCGAAAAATATGGGGCCACTTCATTTATATAGACAATAATATTTTATAATTAATATTAAGATTTAATAGGTTTTATTTTAGGTTAAAAAGTTTATATTTTAGACTTTATTTTTTTAAATGACTTTTTGGACATAAAATAGTAATATTTTAAATTATATAATTCGATCTACCCCATCAAACATTCTGCCATCATTGCTTTGTACACAGAAAGTGATTCAAAGAGAAATAATACTTGTTGTCTCTTTATTCTCATGAGATATTCACGCACGAGGAGTCATGAAATTGTAGGAAAAAATGTAATATGGACAAAAAGAGAACTAATGGTGAAAACTTTATTCAATAAAAGAAAGTGTGTATATAAGAAAATAATAAAGAAGAATGGAAAAAAGTTTATTCCAAGACACAAAGTTACTTAAGATATAATGAATCGATATTTTGTTTCTGCATTTTAACAAAATACTGGTATGTTTTTCTTTAGAATAAAAGTATCCTTTCGTTAAATACCATAATTAGTACAAGTCGACACTATGAAGGTATAGACAAACATGAAATACAGTAGTACAATTCAACATAATCAATCTACAACAATCTTCGCGATAATTCAACAATCTAAAATATTATTTGTTTCATACTGAAAAGATAAAAGGAATATTTTGTACTGGCTACCAACAAAGAAGTTGTTTTCTCTAATCCGTGATGTACGCATTCTTGAGCCATCAACGGATCTCTCTCCACATCTCTTTCAATATTTTTCTTATCGTCATGAATTGATCTTATGCGATTGAAATTGTCATGGACATTTTGCTAACCACCAAATCTAGAAAATTTCCAAACCAATTAATATGCACATACAGGTTGATAGCTATAACTAGTTTTCGAGAAACTACTAAGATTGGAAAACAATGCCAAAAATAATTAAAAGAAGATTAACTCAATAATCAAAAAATCAAACCACAAGAAACAAGCAACCTAGCACAAGAAACCACTAATTCGGAGAAGAAATATTATATTACTACTAGAGATTACTATGATTCAAAAAAAAAAAAGAACACTAACTTCTTTCAATAGCCATTCTTGCTCTATTTCGTGCTCTCTCTTTTTCAACCTTAATCTAGAGCCAAAACACTTCTATTTATAAGAGTAGATTTCCTAAACACATTAGAATTAAGAAGCCAACTCGAAATCAACAAAAATTTATACTATTCATTTAAACAAACTGTCTTATTCATTCAAATAAATTGTTTAATTTATTCGAACGAATTGTTATATATGTTCAAACGAATCCTTAGTTTTCATATTTGTTTAAACAAAATCCATTTTTGTTAAACTGAATTTTTTCATACTTACTGACGTAATTTATCAACACATTTATTTGAACGAATTACTTAATTTGTTCAATCAAATTCTTTGACCTTATTTAGCTTCTTTAATTCTTTAGATTCATTCAATCGTCTTTGTATTCGTTTGACCTAATTGTTTTTTTCAGCTTTAAAACTCTGAATTATACTTCACAATCTCTATTTTGATTCAAGTTTTGTGACTTGAATCCTTTTTCACTCCATATCAGCATCTTTATCGTGTCTTTTCTGCACAAACCTGCTAACGGAACCTTTGATCTTCTATCTAACAACTTTTTAAACTAATTTTTTACTTATTAGTTAAAACTCTAAGCAATTCATACTAGTGGGTGAGTTTCTTGGTTGATACCACTTTAGTTAAGATATCCGCTGCTATTTTATTAGTAGCTACTTTTTCTTTAAAGTACTCTTGTTGTTTCATGTATATCTCTTTTGAGAGGTACCTATGTAGACACATTATATTGACATCCATTTTCTCAAACTCCATGTCATATATCATAATTAAGACAAGTAATTACCTGATGGAGACATGTCATACCACTACAAAGAATACCTCCGTGTAATCTACGCCATACTTTTAAGTGAAACTTTTAGCTACAAGTCTCATCTTATACCTAAACTTTTTATTAGTCTCTTATTTTTTCTTGAAAACCCACTTGTGTCAACTAACTTTCTATGTTTCAATTTCTTTACTAATAACCAAGTGTCATTTTTTTTTAGTAAATCAATCTCCTTACACTTGACTTTAAGCCATTTTTATGTTTTAGAGCTCTCCAAGCCTCTTTTGCATTTGCTAGTTCATGCTCTTCAACTTCTTCAATTGCTAGGTATGTGAATGTTACCATGTTTGCATATCCAAATCTCACGGGTGCCTTATTTTGCCTTCTAGTTCTGTCTCTTGCTAGATGGTAGTCATGTAAACTCTCTTTCGGAGATATATTTAATGTATTAGTTTTATTATCTCTCTTAGTTTCTCTTTCATCTTCTTCACCAGGTGGTTCAAGCTTCTTTTCTTCATCGGAGTCAAGCTCCACCTCAGGCTGAGAGCTACTTGTTATCTTTGATGAACTTTCAGTATCACCCATACTTTTTTCGCCCAAGCCATCCTTTAGAAACTTTACATCCTTACTGATTACACACTTTCCACTCACACCATCATGACATCATATTTTTCAACCTTTTACTCTTTTTAGATATCCACTGAGCATGCCTTTTGTAACTTCTATTTCCAATTTGCCTCACCTTATATACATGTAATCTGTGCATCCAAAGACTCTCAAATATTCTAACTTGAGTGCTTTTTCTGTCCAAATCTTCTGTGGAGTTTTGGAGTTTAGCAATGAAGTAGGAATTCTATTAATGGGATACGTAGTTGTATATACAACCTTAGCCTAAAATATCTTGGATAGTCTTACTCATATTAGCATACTCCTTACTTTTTCTAGCAATATTTGATTCATTCTCTTTGCTATCCCATTTTATTGTAGAGTGCATGTGACAATTTTATACTTTACTATACCATTTGTATCATGCCACGACTCTAGATCGATCAAGTGGCAACCATCGCGAATCAAAATAATACATTCTATTAATGAGAATGTATTCCTAGAATACGAAAGGCATTAAAACATGTTTTTAAAATCCATTTCTAAATAAGAATGAAATATTGCAATTTTCAAACATATCCATGTACTTATAAATTAACATTAAATTTCAATACAACTTTTATACAATAAAAGTAATTTCAAATAACAAATTATAAATAACACTCGATCGAGTAAAATACATAATTTGAAATTATAAAGTACATATTTTTATTCAGTGGATATACTACACATAATGAGGGGTGAATATTTAGAAAAATACTCAATAAGTGAATAAGAAAATCATCAAACATACAAAATTCTCGTTTAAAAATATGTTACCAAAATCATGTGGTATACAAACAACCATTCTCATTTCAAGAATAAATTCTTCAAGGAGAAACTTTTCATTACAAGTTAAATTTGCTTTATGGTCTATTGAGTTTCCTTTGTGAAGCAACCCTCACCTCGTAGAGTTTCTCTAGGATAATTTACTCTATAGTCTATTGGATTTCTCCATGGAATAACCCTCACCTCGTAGAACTACTATATGGTAATTCACTTTGTGGTATATTGGGTTTCTTCCATAGGACAATCCTCGTCTCATAGAGCTACTATATGGTAATCCGCTCTGTGGTCATTGGGTTTCCTTCATGGGACAACCCTTATCTCGTAGAGCTGCTATATGATAATCCGCTCTGTAGTATATTAGTTTTTCTCTATGGGATAATCCTCACCTCGTAGAGCTGTTCTGTGATCTATTGGACTTTCATCTCTAGGAAAATCCTCACTTCGTAAACTTGATAGACAATTACATGCTAGATGTCTTTGAATTAAATACTCGGTGGCCTATAGGATTTTCATATTTTGAACAATCCTCACCTCGTTGAGCAGTATCCACAGAATTGACTCATACAACCAAAATAAAGAAAAAGAGCTTGAAGCCCAAAAATCAACAAACTATGGCTCATAAAGCCAAATCAAAATTAATGGCACATAAGGTCAAAATATTAAATCAATCTCGATGGCATACAAGGCTAAAATAATATGTAACAACATACAAGGCCACATAAGAGCTATAACACTTCGACCATCATACATATTCCAATTATGTCACATTTCACATATAATCAAACATCATAATCTACCATAAACAAGGGACCATCCCGGTCATCACACAATCATAATTCCATCGTCTTCTAATATCAATCATATATACATATACATATATTCCATCAATTCAAAGCATGTAAAAATATATAATTATATTTAAATAATAATCAAGGGAGGAACATCCACTCACATTGAGATGGGAAAGCGCTCGCTCGACGTCCTCCTCGTGTTGAAAACACTCTAAGCATGGTCTTTGAGCTTACATACATATATCCATAAGATTCAAAAATCTTTATACAATCTACTCATATAATGACATGCATGATGCATAAGATGACAATATAACTATTGTTATGATCTACTTTATCTCGAGATTAAACCAATAATCTGCTCTCTCTCTCTCTCTCTTATCAGCCTTCTAGATGCTCCTATTCTCACTCTTTAACGAATCATTCTCAGTTTTCTCAACACTATTTCATGATTAAATATTTTAATTTATCAATCTAAATTAGATTATACCTCAAATCTAGGATTTTAAGAATAGTAATATAACTATTTTTTTATTCATACTCAAAGAAACTCGAATCAAAGAATTAGACTGAGGAGTGTACTTACCCAAGCTGGTGATATATTTTGAGCCCTTCTTTTTTTAATTCTAGCTCTCGATTACTGTTTACCTGTGATCCTTTCCTCTCTCATAAATCAGCAAACAAATCTTCGATTAAATGGTGCTCCTGAACTTTGGTGTTGATTTACTAGAAAATCCAAGCGAGAATCACAAGGATTTGTGATTATTTGAGTGAGAATGGATGTTAGATCAAAAGAGAAAAAATAGGTTTCAAACAAAGAAGAAAAGAGAAATGAGGAAGATGAGCTCCCGTTGGTTATATATAGGAAGCCGTGAAATGACTAAAATATCCTTCCAAGAATACTAAGGTACGATACGTCACAAAATGTCAACACCTTGCTATCAACCTTTGGCTCAAATGCTCACTGTGATAATAAGGTGTTGACCTTTGCCTCAATGTGTCGACGCCTTTGGTTCTCACTGTTCACAATAACTACAAGGTGTCAATATATTTTCACAAACGTGTCGACACCTTTGGCTTTAAGCTTCAACGTGTCGACACCTTATCCTTGGGTGCAACATGACGAAGCTTCACGTGATTGAGTGTCGACACCTTTTAGCAAATATGTCAACACCTTTGTCTCTAATCCTTCTACTAAGGACTATCACTTTGATTAGCCATAACTCAGAGCCTATTTTACCTTATAGAACCTATAATATATCACTAGAAAGCTCTCTTTGAGCTCTACAAAAATAATAGAAAACTTTTTCTCAATTAGATATAATTTTGAGGTCGAAAATTGAGTTCTTTCTCATTGACAAACTATTTAACATTACTCAATTCTTTCATAAGAAATCTATCAAACCAATAGACCTTTCTATGCAAGAACCATCTGAAATCACGTGTACATAAGCAAATAGAAGAAATTACCATAATATACACGTAATCAAGGAACGGGGTTCATAATTTGACATGTAAAATTCATCAAATTATGAATTACAAAACTCAAATCCATTATCTATCCTCAATGTCTTTGTCTTGGTATTCTTCTAATTTTTCATAAGCTTCTTTCATTCTTTGAATTTTGAGAACACTTAGTCTTTGCATTTTAAGATATGTATCCATACATTTCTTGAGCAATTATTGACTATAAAAAGGATATACTTAGCTCCACTTAAAGATGAAACTTGTGTTAGCCCATAAACATCTGCATAAATATAATGTAATGCTTTATTTGTTTGTATTTTTTAGCCTCAAACTTAGTCTTGTGATGTTTTTTATAGATGCAATACTAATAAAACTTTAGTTGTATTCTTACTTTCTTTCCAACCAACCTTTGTTTCTTTAATTCAATAAGTGCCTTTTTCTCCCAGGCATCTTAACCTTTGGTTCCCATGCTTATTGCCCCAGTAGCAGATGATGAGATTAAGGATGTTTTGTTCTCCATTCTGGATGATAAAGCCTCGGGGCCTAATGGCTTCACCTCCCTCTTTTTCAAGAGGGCTTGGAATATTATTGGTTTTGATGTGACAGCTGCTATCCGCCACTTCTTTGACATTAGTGAGATGCCACGTTGGTTGAATGCCATCAGGATAACCCTAGTACCCAAGATGGAGAATCCCAGGAAGTTGAATAATTTTAGACCAATCTCCTGTTGTAATGTTCTCTGCAAATCCATCTCTAAAGTGATTGTGAATCAGTTTAAAGCCACCCTCCCTCAGCTTATTAGCCCTGCTCAGTCTGCCTATATTCAGGATCGTCAGATCTCTGATAATATTTTACTTACCCAGGAGCTTCTTCATAATTATCACCTTCATAACCACTCACCTCGCTGTGCCTTTAAAGTTAACATTCGAAAAGCCTTTGATACAGTTCGATGGGATTTTATCCTTTTGGGTTTGTGGACTATTGGTATCCCAGAGATTATGGTGCGATGGATAGAGGCTTGTCTCACCTCTCCTTGATTTTCTATTGGCATAAATGGGGAGTCTCATGGTTTCTTTACTAGCTCCCGAAGAGTTAGACAGGGAGATCCCTTATCCCCTTATTTATTTGTTTTAGCTATGGATGGTCTTGCTGGTATTTTGCAGGAAGCTACCACTCATCAAGGATTTCTTTTTCACTAGAGATGCCAGAGATTAGGCATCACTCATCTTTGCTTTGCTGATGATCTGCTAGTTTTTACCCATACGGATGTTACTTCAGTCAGGATTATTAAGGAAGCTTTGGATGAGTTTGCAGCAGTTTCATGCCTAAACCCTAATGCTTCTAAGAGTCAGATCTTTATCAGTGGGGCTAGTCAGGAGACCCATTCTACCATTCAGACTATTATGGGTTTTTCTTTAGGAGAGTTGCCAATCAGATATCTGGGGGTTCCGTTGATTACGACTTGCCTTAGACATTCTAATTGCAAGTCTCTGGTGGATAGGATTGTCTCCAGGATAAGATTATGGACTTCAGCTACCCTTTCTTATGTAGGTAGACTTCAGCTTATCCGCTCAGTTATCTTCTCTCTCTAGGTTTATTGGTCGATGATGTTTATCCTCCCCCAAGTAGTTATTAGAAAGATTGAGAGTATTATGTCAGCTTTTCTTTAGAAAGGCCCCTCTCTTTCCACCACTGGGGCAAATGTATCTTGGGTTAATTTGTGTTGGCCGAGGAGAGAAGGAGGCCTTGGGATCAAAAGCTTGAGAGATTGAAACAGAGCCGCCACCCTCAGACTTACTTAGAGATTACTTTCAGATCGAGACTCTCTGTGGTGTTCTTGGGTTCATGCTGAGTTATTGAAAGGGAGATCCTTCTGGCATATTAGAACTCCCTCTAGGCCTTCTTGGGCTTGGCGTAAAATCCTCCTTAGCAGAGATTGGTGTCAGGGTAAGATTGTGGCTTTCATTGGAGATGGTCAGGACACGTCTTTATGGCAGGATTATTGGCTTCCACAGGGTCCATTACGCGACTTGCTCCCGTATCGGACTCTCCTCTCTACAGGATTCCCTTTGAGGCCCGAGTGTCAGATATTATTGTTGATGGTCATTGGGCTTTTCCAGTTAGCCCTCCAACTTTACAGAGCATCTGGGATTCGAATGCTTTTCTCCCTCGAGTGCATGTTAGAGATTATTTAGTCTGGAGGGGACACTCTTCAGGGAGGTTCTCTATCTAGTCTGCTTGGGAGACTCTCAGAGATAGGAGACCCTCAGACCTTATCCGTCACCTTCTTTGGTTCCCAGGACACATTCCTCGGCATTCTTTTATTTTGTGGTTGGCTACTAGGGGTTGCTTATCTACCCTGGACCGCCTATCTTCTCATGGCATTACTACTTCTTGTAGGTACATTCTCTGTGGTTCTCATATGGAAACCCACGAGAACCTTTTCTTTAACTGTAGTTTTTCCCTTTCAGTCTGGAGAGATATCTCCTCCCGGACTGGAGTGTGTTGGCCTTCCGGTTCTTGGTTTGATCTGCTTCAATGGGCTTCTTCCCATCTTCATCGGAAGGGAGACTTTAGATATGCTTTAGCTCGATTGGTCCTTTCTGCATTAGTTTACTTTATCTGGTATGAAAGGAATAATCAAACTTTTCAGCATATTCATCGTTCTCCCCAAGCCATCATAACTGACATTATTGACACAGTTCGCGATTGGATCTCAGAGTTCGTCTCCAGATACGATATCCCACCTCAGCTTGCTCGTATTTGGTCTCTACATACGACTTCTAGATGAGCTTTGTTGTCTCCTTTTCGCTTTTATTTTTTTTGTTTCTCTTTTTGGGCCTGTTTGCTCAGTTTTAGGCTTTTATGCCATCTTATGAGGCCTTTTGGGCCTGTGTAAGGACTCTGTCCCATCTTATCTTGTACAATTTCCTCTTCTTTTTTATATAAATCTTTTTTTCCAAAAAAAAAAATCTTAACCTTTGGTGCTATAATATCAGTTAGTCATTTATCTTCTCAGATGTTGTATTAACATTACCCATGATCATGTCTCTTATAAAGGCCTAAATGATAGAATCCAAGAGGGGTGAATTGGATTTTTAAACTTTTAAGTAAAATAAAAGTTTTCTCGTGAGAGTGAAAGTAACAATTACAGTAAACGAAGTGAATTAAATGCTGAATAAAAATAAAGAGAGAGAAAACAAAATTTGTACAGATAGTTTTTATAGAGATTTGATTACAAGTCTATATCCATTCTTCTCGATTAAATCCACTCACATCGAGTCTTTGTTTTTACGGGTCAAGAGAACCCAGATACATCTCTTTCTTAAACTGTGAAGGGCAACCAAAAATTATAACTTCTTTGATTCGGATAAAGTGCAACCCAATATAAGTCTTTCTTATAACGAACAAAGAGAAATCCAATATTGTGTCTAGTAAATCAGAGAATTACAAGTAAAATCTCTCAACAGAGTGTATGTGCATTAAGCTCAAAGTATTCTTGACACGCCCCAGAATACCTAGAGTATGCTTATATAAACATGCAACAACCATGGAATGTAAAATAAAAGAATATGTTAACATGAATGGAATCCATCCA
>JAVXUL010133708.1:0-15505 GCA_035590515.1 Trichilia minutiflora
CATATACAGTGATACAATATTAAATACCCTTAAACCGATAACACGAATGGTTTCTAGGGCATACTACACTAACACCATTATGATATCTTTAGCGTCGCCAATTATTTTCTCTTCAACTATCTTATAATTCAACTCAAGGAACAATATCCAGCAAAACAAAACAACATACTATATTTAAATCAAATTTTGACATATGATGAAAAAAAAACAATTAAGAGTGACAAGAGATAAAACAAAAAGTATCAGAATTATAGGACTTATCCAACTAAAATCTTTATTCTAAATACTGGTATATAAAAAAATCTTTAACCCCTACTCCAAAATGAAAGTACAAAATTTGATCCCCCAAATCCCAAACTTTTATATTGATTCATAAATTAAAATTCTCTAAGATTCTCTTTTCTCATCAGTGGAAATCTAAGACTTGCTTCTAATTGCACAATTATCTGCATCCTGAGAAAGATGGGACAATATTTCTTAATGTATCTTGTCTGTCCACAATGGAAATATATCCATGGCCATCTACAAGTATCACTATCACTATCATATCTTTTATAATTGATATATTTGCTTACCCTCATTCTCGTTTAGATCTCTAAGCTAATCTTTGAATTGATACACTGTCTGAGGAGTCAATACTTTGACTCTTTTTGAAGGGCAGTCCTCGATTTCTTTTAAAGTTTTGGGCATTGCAATACACAGTATATATTACTTATGCCTCAATGGTCATAGGAGGGGATATTCCTACTCTTAATAGTAGAAATGCAGGTATAACCGACATTTGTGCTTCCACAAAATCTAATTGGAGTATTAGCGAGGAGGAATTTTATCCCTCTTTGTGCTTGGTCTCTTTAGTCTTTATGTTGTTTACTCTTTCCTTTATCTGATCGTGATAGTATCTTTACTACAAAAAATAATAGTTCAATTCTATTCATATACATATTGGTAGCGATACGGTCCTAGGACTTGACTCACTTTAATTCACTAGGCATTTTTTTCAAAAATCATTTCAAAATTTAAGTTAAATTCATTCAAAATAACTTCAAACTCAATTGAAAACTATACAAGATTTTATTAAAAATATTCCTAGTATTTTCAAAATCCTTTTTAAAACCTTTAGCTTTGATCCATGAAAATATTGAAAATATTTTAAATTATTATTCTTATCTTCACTATCCTTACTATCCTTACTGGATTAGCATTTGTATATATGATTTAAATTATCATTTTATTTTATTGTTTAATTTTATATTTATTTTTTTAGGGTTTATAATTCTCTATTTATTATATGTTATATTGTATTTGTACCCAAATATTGTATGCTAATAGTTAACACCAATAAACCACTACTTGTTTTTTAGTTAAATAAAATCCCATCTTTTTAATAAAAAAAATATTTTTCACTTAATTAATACATGATTTATGAGAATTTTTTATTTGAATCTTAAACATAAAAAATAATGTTTAAAAATAAATATAAAATTTATATGTTAAAATTTGAATGATAAGAGAAAATGTAATGAGGTTAACAATGATTAACCACATGAATCTTATTTATATTTGACAAATATTTTTTTAATCATTATATAATATATTTTTTTAAATTTATTTTTATTGATATAGAATTTCGTGCACATACTAGTATTTAAATCCATGAACAGGGAAAAATTTGTTATATCTTTAAGAACTTTACGTAAGGGCTTTCGAACCCACCACAAGTCACATCTCTTATGTGTAACCTCCGTCATAGATGTTGTTAGTGTGAAAACTTGAACCTCTGACTTATATACTTTGTGATTCTAATATTTTTAATATTGATACATAATTTCGTACATGCACAAGCATTCGGATTCGTGGGTCAAAAGAAATTTATTATATCTTTAAAAATATCATGTGAGAATTTTTTGATCCATTATAAGTTGCTTTCCCCGTGTAAAACCTATATCATATATGCCACTTGTGTGATCATTGGTGTAAAGACTTAAATTAGGAATTTATACTTTGTAGTTTTAATATTTTTAATGTTGATACTAAATTTTATATACAGATCAATATCCTTATATGTAAATCAAAAGAAATTTGTTATACCTTTAAAAATATCACATAAAGATTTTTTGATCCACTATGAATAGTCTTCAATTATAATTATATGTTCTCAACATTAATTATTATTTGTAATTTTTTATTATTTTAAATAAAGTAATTTGAAATAATTTATAGTATAATATAATATAATATAATATAATGTATATAAAAAAATTTAATTATTATATCGGATTTTATCTCATATCTTATCTAATGATTTTATTTCTTTCAGATAGATAATCAAAATTAAAAATTGATCTCTTTTTTGATTAATTATTTAAAATTTTAAAATTAATTAACAGTCATAGCTATTTTTTCTTTTGGTCAGCTAATTATTTAATATAATTGACGAATAAAAATTACTTTATATATATATATAATTTATCTATTAAGATTTGTATTTAAAATAATATCAAAATTAAAAAAAAAAAATTGTAATGTATAAAGTGAGAGTATCAATGAGCATAAGATTAAAAAAATATAGACTATACAAGCATTAGTTTAAAGAGAAAAAAAATTACTTAATGAAATGTATGTTCAAGGATATATTTTGTTTTGAAACTTGGAGAGATGAGAAAAAATGCATATTAATTTTGTGGTTGACAATGATAAAGCATGTGAATCTTATATATACGTTTGATAAATATATTGTTTTTAATTATCATATAATATAACATAATATATTTTTTCATGTTTATTTTATATTTCGATTTGCTTATGAATTTTTTTATTGCAACGTCATAAAAATAAAATATGAAAGTTTGCCAAACATTCGTGGAAGAGTTTTTACTACGAAAGAGCTTGAGAACTCCTAATGATATAGTAAGAAACATTAATGTTAATGTTAATGTGAGAATTGGATAGTTAAAATTTTTTAATTTAATTAATATAATATACATTTTTAAATACATTATAATATAATATAATTTATTTATTTTTAATAATATTAGTATATCGTGTTAAACATGACGTGCCCTTAAGGTGTATTGACTGTACTCATCGGTGTCTCAGTATGATCAATCTATTTGTTGGTATCCACCGCCATTTTTGCCAACCGGAGCAAACTCCTGGTTGCCAAAATCCCTTCAGGGTTTATATTATGCAAAGCCCAAGCGTACAAACTCCGACTTGCACAGCATGCACATTCAAACAAATCATTGTTATCCTTCTTCATCTTTCCTCCCATCAAAAAATGACCTAAAATTCGCAAAACAGGTTGCAGAAGCTCCTATGGCAATGGAACTCGACCCTCTCTTTTCCTGACTTCTCCTCCTTTAGACCTTACCCTCCCCCTTGTTATTATCATTCACAATTTTATCGTATAATTTGAGAGAACATTTACATTTTATATGACAACGTTTTTTACAAAATCATTTGATTATAAAATTATCTAACTTATATTATTATTATTATTATTATTAGGAGAAAAAGATGAGATTGACTTAATAAATTAATTATAAACTAAACATAAAAACTACAATTTTATTTATGTAATAACTTTTTATGAACTTGTATAATAATAATTGGTTAGAAAAAATAATATTATATTCAAACTCCACTCAACATAGCAATGTCCCCAAACTCCCAGCATAATTGAACCCCCCAAAAAGATTTATCTTTATTAGTTAATTCATTATCTTTTATAAGTTAAAACAAGTAAAAGTTGTTCAAATACCAATTATCTCAATCAACCATAGGACTTAGCCACGTAATTACATAAACTAACAACACAACTGTTCACATATTATGCAGCAAAATCAACTCCTCAATCATGTATATCAAAATCCTATACCCACAGTCTGTAAAATAGCACCAATCAAATCATCATTTCACCGGTTTATCTAAGCAATTTTTTTCACACGTTCAATCATATTTTAGGTTCTTGCACTTATACAAGATAATTCAGTCTTCCCCAATAGCAACGGTAATAGTGAAGAATAAGGATTTAGACTATGGCAATCACAGCGAAGAACTGCAGGATGTAATAGAAAAATAATGATCAAGGGTTGAAAATGACCAAAACTGGGAATTCTATTACCAGCTTCTATTCTAAGATTCAACTTATGTGGGTCTGTCCTACCTGGGATGAACTAATCAGCAGCCGCTGTCTCTGCCACCAGGACCCACAAAAAGGCAGAGGGGTAGCTGGACGAAGTTTTTCTCCTATTCTAAATCTTTCTAGTCCAGCAGAACAAGGTGCAGGAATGGCAATATACACCTATCATATAAAAGTTCAGTACATGATCACTCAACTAGTATTAACTCAGTCAATCAAAAGTTTTATAACAAAATTATTAACACAGAAGCTTGATCTAAAGTTTTATGCATGAGCTAATTATTAGTATCCCTAAATAATTTTCTGTTAAATTACCATTAAATGATATCATATTAAGTGGCAGGATGACAAACATGATCTCTTCCCTGGAGAATCATGCAATGCACATATCAAATTGCTAAAAGATAATGTTTTCATGGCTGCTTCTTTGAAAACAAAAACAAAAAACAAACAAACCAACAACAACAACAGATTTGCAAAAGCATAAGCATTAGTCAATGCCAATCAGAAATAAAGCAAGAGAGAGATATTTTCAGAAGCACAGCTAAACATGAAAAAGAAAAAGTCTATGTCTCATGTCACAGGCGAAATGAAGACCATTTTGTAAGGTATAACAAAAGTGAGCAAACACCACAACCATCTAGGCTATGAACGACTTTGAAATGAGTTATGTCTAATATCCAAACCCTAATGTAAAAAATATACCACATTAGTGGTGTCTAGAAGCATACTAAACATTCAATGTATAACCTGCAACTAATTACCCAAGTGAAATAGCTTGGTGATATGCTAGGCTTGCTAAGCCTTTAGCTTGCTGCTCACCCCAGGTTTGTTGTGCCAAACACCACTCCTATCACCATTCATCGGGTTCTTCTTGGCTGCAACAGAACACTGATCAGTCTGACCACCCTTAGCACTCATCTCTCTCTGAAGTTTACGCCTCCTCATCCTATTCTCCAATCGTATACCTCTAAAAACATGGGCCTTCTTTTCAATTTCCAGGGCCTGGGAAAAATTCCAAATCCTAACTGTGCCTTCCTCTCCACCGCATACGATCCGATCAGCACCAATGTCAACTGAGAATAAATTGGATTCAAACCCATGTAACATCCTCTGAGGTGCCTCCACAGTGATAACCCTTGAAACCCTCTTCCCTGAAGAACACCTGCTAGTCCTTAACAACTTTCTCACATCAATTAGAGAAAGTTTCCCGTCACCAGAAGCTGAGACAAGCCAAGGAAACTCAAATGCAAGAGAATTAACAGATCCTGAGTGAGGAATCCATGTAGCAATCCGTAAAACATTAGATTCAGTACCATCACTTATCATTTCATACATGTGTATTGCACCATCCTCCCCTCCTGTGAAAAGAAAATCTCCTGTATGACTTCTTGCCAAGGAATAAGTGTTACCAGTATGGGCACCATTTACAATGGACAGTAGAGAACCACTATTAGTATCCCAAATATACACATCAGAACCTGCAGTACTGGCAACTGTAGTATCATGAGAAGCAAGACCATAAACCCAGTCACCATGTCTCAAGACCTTTAAGCAAGTCTGTAAAGCTCGATCCCATATGCGTACCGTCATGTCCCATGAACCACTATAAATTCTTGTGAGATCCAATGCAAGCGATGTTATGGGTCCTTCATGCTCCCAAAGCCGAAACTCTGTGTTCTGTTTCTCTGAACCACAAAGGTCAAACAAATATGAGAGACCCTCAGCTTCCCTCCAGCAGTGAATAAATCCATTGGTACCCCCAACAACCAAGAGCTTCTTGTCTGCTGCAATTGCTCTAATTGTGCAACCAAGTGGCTTTGAAGACGCAATCGACAACCCTTCTTCCAAGTGCCACATTCGAACAATTGTGTCATACCCGGAGGTAAATATAAGCTTTGCAGAAGCCAAAGCAAAAACTGTGAGAACAGCTTCAGTGTGCCCATACAGCACATCAATGCTATACCGACCCAGAAAAGTCTTACTCCTAAACTCTCTCTCCACAAACAGGTCCCTCCAAGATTTCTCATCAGAAAAAGCTGCACCCAAAGGTGCAGACACTATCGGAAGACCCCATCTATCACTATAGAATTTCTTCCAAGCATGGTGCTCTGACGCTAACCTATGCAGAATGGTTGATACACAAGAAACTATTCCTAGCTCTTTAGGATCAAGACAGTTAAGGATTTCAGTTATCAATGCTGGGGGAAGGTCAGTTATTGAACGATGAATATTCGATAAAACATCATTGCAAGGCAACCGTTCTTCATTAGACGAGCATAATGACAAAATCCCCTTCTTAGAAACACTGAATTTTGCAGTTTCAATATTCTCGCATTCAGGTTTAGACAACGAATTCAAATTGTTTGGTTCAACACCCGTAGATTCAATTCTAGAATTGAAAAGAATTCTATTTTCGACAGAATTAACCAAATCCTTTGAAACTTGAGTGCTTTCTTGGCATTCAAATGCCATAAAAGAATTGATACCCTAAACTAGAAAATCAAAGAATCAAAATCCCTAAAATTAGAACAGAAACCCAAGAATGAGACAAGATTATAATCAAAACTAATTATTGAAGGATCTGAAAATGATTAACCGAAAGTACGTGGAAAGGAAGAAATAATCAGGAACCCTAAGTATTGAAAATTTACCTCAACTAGTAATCAAACCCCGTTCTCTGAAGAAGGAAAAATTTGAAGCGATTGTTCGTTTACTGCAAATCAGGGAGGGATTTTATGGAAGGAAGAGGAAATCACTAGGAAATTTGGTTCAAATGATTGTGTCTTTGGTTAGACACGTAATCACCGTTCAACAGTCAATAAATCCGACGGTAGAGATGAAGGGAAGGTGATGCGATACGAGCTACGAGATGTAGGATTACGAGATCTAATGTTAGCTATGTTCCGTTGGATCTATGACACCTGCGGGTATCGAGAAATCCGACAGTCCCCAATTATTCTTTTTTAAAAATAAATAAATAAATAAGCCTGAAAGAATATTCTTTTCCTCGTTTTAAACATTTCTTTTTCTTCTGATTCAACAGAAAAATATATAAATTAGAATCATAAAACTGAATATAATTAAATTTATTTTATGAAACTAATTAAGTATATTTAAATTTTTTAGTTAAATACAAAATTTTAAATATTTTTAGTTTAAAAAAATTAATTCTTTTTTATTTAAAATAATTATAAATTTAGATATTTAATTAATTAAATGTAATAATAAAATAATTTTATAAATAAGAAATATATAATTAATATATTTCATTAATTTACTTGCTAGCATTGAACAAATTTTTAAGAAAGAATATTTTCACTTTATCTGAATAATATTACTTACAAAATTATTTTAAATATTATAAGCTATTTTTAAACTTTTAACTTAAATTATTATAAACTACTCGATTGAGTTCTAGATTTAATAATATTAATTATTAAATATATAATAAAATATTTTTATTTATAATAATAAATCAATAAACATAAACTACCAAATAAGTATTCATATTATTAATTGAAAGACATTTATAAAATTGACCACATTTAATTTTTTTTTTTAAATTGACTATGTCTGAAATTTTCTGCTGAAATTAAACTAAAATTTTGATTTTAACAAAAATATATTTCTTCCTTATATATGAAATCCATGATTTCAAGCAAGGTATAAGCATTACTAGAAACTTAATTTTGAGTCGGTATGGCCTTACTGGAAATTAAGTACAAGCCTTATTCGAAATTAATAATTTAAATTATTTAAAAATTAAATTAAATTATTATATAAATTAATTATATTTAAATAATTTATCGTTTTGACCCAATTTTTTGGGTCTCATAGTTTTGTTCTTGGAATGGGTTATCTTGAAAACTTTCTAAGAGATCACACATCTTACTACTTCTCTCCTCCAAGCACGTTTAACTGCGTAGTTCCTGAAAGTAAACCACCATCCATCCCAAAAGGTCTTGTTGACAACTTGGTTTCAACTCTACATATATAGCCCAGTAATTTTCTCTCCCATTCCGATGTAAGATTCGGTTCATCCATACCATCCTAAAAGTCTGTCAAAAGCCGTTCCTTACTCAGGCTCCCTCATCCCCGACGTCAATCATATCTCCCATATCATATCACAATAATCACATAGAAACAGAACCACCTATGAGTCTCGTCGAGTTTATCACGATCGTCACCCCGTGGCTGCTCGAGACAACGTCATGTCTGAAAAACCTTGCATGTTTCATTTCTTGTATTTAAATCTATTTTTGTAAATAACATGTTTTACCTGTATATGAAATCCACTGACAGTTTCGGGATTCCCTTGGTCAGGGAGATCATCGATATTACAGTCAACCCAATGTTTTATGAGATATGGTTTTGAGTTTTCAAATTAAAACCAATATTGTTGTATTATAGAACTCTTTATGATATTTTAATACGCTTATATTCAGTATCGTTAAAGTTTATTTATATTTATTTTGGTTCACTTACAGAGTATACTTCCGTATACTCACTCCCCCTCACCCATCAATTTCAGATTCCCTTAGGTAGCGGATTGGTGGCGGTGGTGATCGCTTTTTTAGTTAAGAGTTTAGGTATGAATTATGTCGACTCATCCAGTATGGTCGTCCCTAGTCCACTGGATCCTATTGATTTCTTTATATTATTTTATTTTGGCACATGATGTATTTATAAACTTTTAAAAATTTTGTAATAAATATTTGAATTGTATTTGGGATAGATTGAATCCCAACCCAATGTTTTATGAGATATGGTTTTGAGTTTTCAAAGTTAAACCAATATTGTTGTATTATAGAACTCTTTATGATATTTTAATGCACTTATATTTGGTATCGTTAAAGTTTATTTATATTTATTTTGGTTCACTCACGGAGTATACTTCCGTATACTCACTCCCCCTTACCCATCAATTTCAGGTTCACTTAGGTAGTGGATTGGTGACGGTGGTGATCGCTTATTCAGTTAAGAGTTCAGGTATAAACTATGTCGACTCATCCAATATGATCGTCCTTAGTCTACTAGAGCCTATTGATTTCTTTATATTATTTTATTTTGGCACATGATGTATTTATGAACTTTTAAACAATTTGTAATAAATATTTGAATTGTATTTGGAATAGATTGAATCCCACGTAACTCTATTTGATCGAGTGGATTGATATATATATATATATATAAAGTGTTTGATGACTCTTGATTTTTTAGACTTGCACTTTGGGTGTTGCAGTTTGGGTGTTTGGTTATGAGTATATTGGAAGTGTTTTGTGAAAAATATTTGGAACAAGTTTTTGATAAATGCCTTACAGGCTTACAAAGGGTATTCTGTGTGATTGAGTACATCTTGAAAGTCTATGACGGTTGTCACGTGTGGGACCCATAGGTTGGAGCGTGACAAATTAAGTCTATATTTTTTTATACTCAATTTGACTTAAGAAAATATTTGATGTACTCAAACTCGATTCAATTAAACTTAAATATTTATTTTCTTAAATTATTAAATAAAATTTTAAATTTATTTGATTTAACTTGCTTTGATTATACTTTTAATAGGTAATTAATTAAGTTAGTGAACCTAACGATTTGAGTATTATTATATTAGAAGTACATAAACTCGAGCTCGACTTAATTATGATTGAGTCGAATTTGAATTTTAATGAGTTGAGTTTGAATAACTCACAAGTAGTTTGACTTATTTCGAATAACTCAGGAGTAGTTTGACTCGCTTTCACCTTTATGTGAGTGTGCTATTGATTGTATACTCTGGATTTGTCATGCAAAAAAGTGATGCTTAATACAGATAGCATTATTTTTCAAGTTATTTGATAATTGAAGACCGCTTCCAATTATGGTTATCAAGAGATTTCAGTGCACCCAGTGGGTATAGCGTGGTGGTTCTAACATGCAAGTGACGGCTGCCTTTGCACCTGTCCTGTGTTCAAGTCACCAGAAGTGCATTCTTTTTAAGAACCTAGTGCAGTCGTGAGTTTTACTTGAACTATCCCTTTCACGTGACGGCTGTCTTGCGCCTGTTTGGAATTTGATAGATTAGGATTTCTTGTGTATCCAAAAAAAAAAGGTTTTAGTAAATTTATTCAAATTTAGGGTTGTGCAATTGATAAAAATAAAGTTAACTGGCAAACAAAAGGAATGATTCTGAAACATATAGTTTGTGCATATCATTGACATGCAAGATTTGTCGTTCTCCAGTTAATTTATCTATAATGTATTACAATGAAATTTGAAATTAATAGAATGGACCAGGAGTTGTGGTTCTTAGTTTTTGGTCAATATTATTGGTTCTTAGTCTTGAAATTTAGGTTAATCACAGAGCTAAAATTCAAAAAATAAAAAAATAAAAAAGTAACTCAAACATCATCGACTGCGCGACCAATAATCAAACTAAATCTATACTTTCAAAAAAAGTATCGACACTTTTTGATAAAGTATCCACACTTTCGAAGAAAGTATAAACACTTCTAAGTCAGAGTATTACAATATCGATACACCTAAAATTTCCAATAGTTAGAAGAAAACTACAAGATAAACAGGTCGATAATTTTTGATAAAGTATCGACATTTAAAAGAGAAAATGCGTATCCATGGTACAAAAGTATTGATATTTTCTAAAGATAAACTAGGTTAGTACTTTTTGATAAAATATCAATACTTGAAGAAGAAAGTATCGATAGTTTTTAAAGAAAATGTAATAGAACCTCACACGAACCTACATTCTTTCCCTACAAATTATCTGTTTTGTCCTTTCTAGAATTTTCTTACCTTTATTACTTTAAGTGTATGTTTGTAATTATCTAAGACCTTAAAAATAAAGTCCAAAAGTGTTAGAAGGATGATTTCTCTTCTCTTTGTTTTTTCTCTCTTCCTTCCCCACGTCTCCTCTTTGTTTCTTTCTTGACAATCTCACCTCATTCTCTTTATAAATTTCTTCCTTTGCCTTGATTATTCGTTTAAATTAACAAGACATCAACCCTTAAACTTCTACAAAGTTTCTTATCACAGTTTTGGCAAGAAATCAACAAAGAAAAAAGTTAGAGTTTGGAGCTAAATTGAAGTTTTGCATTCCAGTAACTCTAACAAGTTTTCAAGGACATTACTGAGTTATGGTAAGCTTTCTAACATGTTTAAAAACTTCAATTTGTAATTAGTTATGATTTGTAAAATGGGTTTTACTATTCAAGCTTTGATCTATAAATATTAGTAATAGAAAGCTATGATTTGGATTAGATTATATTGTTTATGGACTAAAATGAGTTAAATTATTTCTATTTTTATTAAAATAAAAATGATTTCAAGAAAGCTATATTTGGACAATAAGTTAGAAATCGATTTGAGTATATGATTTAAATGATAGACGTTTTAATAAGAAAGGTTATAGGATTTAATTGATGAAAATTAGTTAAATAGTAACTATTGGATGAAGTCTTGATAGTTGTGTGTCGCCTCAGAAAATTCAATTTAATAAGCATAATCGTTTCATATATGATGCATTAGTAGCATTTAAATTAGGAAATTGATGTGATTATTTATATGTATGTAATAGTTGCCAACAACTCAAAGGAGAACCCACCCGATAGGAGGATCATTAAGAAATGCTTACCCTCCTTAAGAGTTAGTGGACTTTTACATATTATGTTTTTTTACGCTATTTTATTTAAATATAATATTTTGCAAACCAGTAAATTATTTTATATGCTATTGTTATTAACAATTGTATATGGCCTGTAGTATGCTTGATGTGTGAATAAGGCTTATGAAACCAAATATGATTTTGAGAGCGATGAGATTTTATTACATCATTTACACCATGCGCTAAGTTGTTGTTTAATTAGACTTTATAATGATTATTTTACAAATAATTGTTTTATTGGATTCCAATGATTTGACCTATTATTGATATGGCTAGTGGATCGATATTGGTATTATTGTCATAGTTATAAACATATAGCCTAGAGATAAACTTACATAAAGACTGCCTAGGTGAGTAGGTGTACAGGTGGGACAAGTATAAGGGAGGTGATGATATTTTTGTGATATGTAATAGCCTACCTATGAGAGGTAATGTCAAGGATAATCACAAGTATTATCGCATGATTATTAGAGATCAATGTTAATGATGGATAATGTTTTAATAAAATGATCATACTTATTATTACTTTCTAAACAAAGAATGTTTTGGATTAAATAAATTTATTGACGGTCTTAGAATTACTCAAGACTAGAGTAATCGCTGAAAAAGGTGGTTAACTCAAATGTTTTCTTAGCAAACAAGCCATAGTTTTAAATTAATTAAAATATTTTATATATTCTATATAAATAGCTTATCGTAATATTTTTAACTAAAATATTTATTTAAAATATTTGTATATGTAATAACTACTTATAAAGTATACTCCAGTATATTCACCCCCCAATCCACAGTTTTAGGTTAGTGATGTAATCCAAGATAATAAAACGGTGGTGGTATATTTAGCATTCGTTGAGTTTATTGGGATATATCTAGACTTAGATCTATGTATTTTGTTGAATTTATAAATGTACTTATGAAGTAAATCTGTTTTGAATGTTTTATAAACTATAATGAGAAATGATTACTTATTTTATGAATACTCACGATATGAGGATGAGCATATATAATTTAAGATAAAAAAAAGTTTTAGATATGTTATGGTTATCATACATGCCTTACAAGTTCTTATGATACATTCTGGGGCATTAGAATGTATCTCGAGAACTTACGGTGGTTATCACATTAGGTCCTACAGGATGGAAGCATGACATATATAACTCAAACGATTTAAATTATAATAATCAAATACTTTGAATGTTATTTTAAACGTTAATCATATTAAACCCCATTATTTAATTTGAATTTTATACTCCCTAAGTTAGGAATCAAAAGTTTCGTTGGATTTTAAAATTATAATAGGAAATCAAGTTCTTATCAAAATCAATCAATCTCATATTCTAAAATATTAATCGATCAATCTTAACAAGTAACAAACTTCTTTTCTTTTATATCACACATAAGGTTTAATTCATTTTCTTTAACCTAACTTTAGTTATCTTACATAATTAAAATCTTGGCACCCTAGTCCAAGTAAATCTAAACCATTGTACTTTATAAAGATGTTATTCTCATCTCATCGTTACATTTTAGAGTCTTAGTTAAGATAAAAATACACACTCAAAAACCAAATAACTGAATTCAATTCTATAAATCTTATACCCTCACATTTTCAAATCTTGAGATAATAAAATTTACGTCAAAGAATTTCTTCTTATCTCATCATAAAAGTTAAGGATTTAATAATTTATTTAAGAGTCAATATGTATGTAAATCTTACACATATCACACGTATGTTATAAATAGCAAATTATTAAATACGTAGTTTCATAAAGCATAGTTTATATTAAACTATTTAGTATTTTATTAATATTATTTATCACATGAACAAATATTATCACACACACACACACACACACACACACACACACACACACACACACATACACACACACACACACACACATACTTTTATTACAAGTATTTTTCTTGCATGTTTTAACAATTTTATAATTGTTAATACACGTGTAACATATAAATTATTTACAAGAAATCATATTTCTAGTTAGAAAAATATTTTTCTTGTTTTCTTGTATAATATAATTTCTCGTCTTGTAAGATGTGTTTCGGTGTTTTTCTTGTTTTACAAGAATTATTTAATTGTATATTTAAGATAACTGGTTAAAACAAAAGCTATGTTTTGGTGATTCAAATTTGTTAATCGGTCAAATGATGTTAACTAGTCAAACTAAAACAACTGATCACTGATCAAGTTAACTTAACACGTTGATATGATTAACATGTCAAACCATTATTATTAGTAATGTTTACTAACTTAATTTGACAAAATGAATTTGTCAAATACAAATCTAATATTTTATTTATACTTATATACATTTTTACATATATTTATATACATATATGTACATCAAAATGTATTAATATATATATTGAACTATGTGTAACAAATGTATATACATACATCAAATATATATACATGCACATAAATAAAACATTATAAAATATATATGCATTCAAACACTTTAAATATATATCTATTGCAATCATTATTGTACTAACAAGCAAATTTAATTATTCGTGACATGAATAACACCCACCTGTGGTATGGCCTAGTGGTAAAAGATTTATTGGACAGCTGTTTTGTACTAATCTTGGATTCAAACCACGAGTTGGTACCACGTTTAAGTAGAGGGTCTCGGAGATGGGTTATTGAGTTAGGCTCTCTAAAGATTTTATCTGACCTATTTCCCGCTGGATGGTTGCCTTTACGTTGGTTCTGGATTTGAAAGCGTCATGTCGTTCCTACTGCAGTACCGTTGACTGTTAAATCAGACCGTACATCGCTTCACTGGCTTGAAATATGATTTAAGTTGGGTAGGTTGAAGTTTTTCTCGTATACAAAAAAAAATCATATGAATAACAAAATTATCATTTTGATTCAATAAACGAACATTAGCCATATTATGGTGAAAATGAATGGAAATTTCGAATTCCATCTATAAACATAAATATGCAAATTTCACTATACATACATATCAAATACATTAAAAATTGATAAATTTTCATATTTAACATATTTAAACATATAAATCGATGATGAAAAATAATTTTTCACCACCAACACGATAGTAAAAAATGTGAAAGCAAAGAAATCAAACCTTTTCATTCTCAAGCATCCATTTTATATGTTAATCTTATTATTAAACATATTTAATCTTGATGAAAAATAATTTTTCATTAATATACATATTTTTTTGAAAATAATAACACACGAATCTAAATAATTTTTTCACCCATTTAACCATTATTTCATTAAAAGAAACACAAATTGATGAACATAATCACATATTACGCAAAACGTCTATTAATTTTTCAAGATCTCATCTCAATGACATCTAATCTAATTAGACTATCAAACTACATTTAATCAACTCAACCAAGGGTTTATAATCTTATTATGAATCATCTAATCATATTAGATCTTAATGGCAAAACTCTTTCCCACCAAAAACCCTAATTGGCTAAGTTTTGCCCATATTAATTTTCTTTTGATTTCAACTAAATACAAACAAATCATGATCATAGCTATCATTCTAACATACTTTGATACCAATTGAAAGGATTTATGGCCTAAACATATGTCAAAATACAAGTAATCCAAGCATCTCATGCTTTCTTAAACATATGTCAATAGATGTATAGAAAATAAAGTAGAGAAAGATATTTACCTACTCCAAACTTGA
>JAVXUL010133718.1:0-15503 GCA_035590515.1 Trichilia minutiflora
TAACATATTTGATAATCATTATTATCAAATTTGGCAAGTTATTTACATTAAATAACCTTATGATATCAGTATATCATATCTTTAACACTTTAAAGAGTCAGTAATACGTATAACCATTATACGTATCAGTTTCGGCATATTTATATATTATCATAAGGGTGTTAGTCCTCTTTCGATAATATTTTATCTCTCTCTCATGTGAAGAAGCTTTAGAGAATCTTGGTGGACCATGAAGGTTCACCGTGACTTAGTTGTGAACATATACTGAATATTTTGACTCCGAACATTTCGATTACTCATTGACTATGGTTAGTATCTAGCAATACGCCATAGTCCCTAAGTCATGATGAAGAAGGATCTTCATCAAACCTTTCATTGATTACATGTAACGTGTGAGTGATATCCTTTCGTCATCATATCCTAATTAAGATAAAATTTCATGGACTGTCAAAATCCTAATCTCAATACTACTTCGAATCGTTGATCATATGTCAATATTATGCGATGGTTATCGACTTATAATCAAGACATCATATAAATATTCGATTAGGAACTCAACTTGGACTGAGGTAACGATAATTCTCAGTCTAATATATCGAGTCAACGGATCCTCTCTTGACTGTCAACCGAACTTCTATATAAACAAAGCATACCCAAATCTGCTTTTTGTACAAGGCATGATTAGCCCTGCACATATACACCATATGAAATATACCCATCTATACAGAGTTCGATTCTAGATGTCTCAGGTCAAAGGATTATGTCGCATACTATTACAATCATCGATCAATCATTGACTACATGCATACCATGTAATTCATTGATATATAGTCCTATTTGATAAATAGTTGACCAACTATAAATCAACATTAATACCCTTATGATAATAAGCATTTTGTTAGTGTCATATCCCGACACTAGTCGACCACGTGACAATCGTCGCGAATTTTAGAAGTACATTCTATCACTTAGAATGCACTCCTAGAACCGCAAGGCATTAATACCTATTTTCAAACTCAATTGTAAATAAATTAATATAAAATAGAAGATTTTCAAATAAACATATGTCACATATGTATTTTCTCAAAATAAAATACAAAATATCTTTAGCCAAGCCAAATACATCAAATCATTTCATTATAATTGTTTTTACCTATAGTGGACCATAATAGAAAAACCTGAGTCAAGTACCTGAAAACTGTGCTAAAGTCTTGCTTCAGCTATGCTATGTCACACTTGACTATACTAACTTGAAACGAAAAGTGAAGGGTGAGTATTTAGGAAAATACTCAGTGAGTAGACAAGAAAACAACATAGCAAATGGATATAGATACATTGATTTCAAAAATCCATTGAAATCCAAACCAAATGTGATGTGGCATAATTTACATGACTGTAAAAGTCAATACAAATCAAATACGCATATGAACCCTCGGTCTATATCCATTCTCTCTGAGTTGTATGGATGATTCGCAACCCTGGTTGGGAATGTGTGCTGATGAATATATATATAAATGGCTAGTATGCTATAGCCTGGACATGTTAGATTCCACCCATCCCATCTTGGACTATGTGGACAATCCATATTCTTGGGTCTATTGGATTTCACCCACACTATCCTGAGTTGTATGGTAAATCCTCACCCTGGGACTATTAGATTCCACCCACTCTCTATGAGTTGTATGGTCAATCCTCGTTCATAGATAGTCAATGGCATGGCACACATAATAATAACTCGATATCAATGGATCATGTTCTGAGGTGAGAAACCATCCTCTCGGTATCCTCCTTACGATGGAGATCCTTCCGTCTCAGCTGCTGTGCTTAGGTACATATACAAACATAGATTTACGATCATAAAGTGCGTGCATGATGCAAGGCATGCTCATGCTACTCTCGTACTCCTCTCTCTCTCTCTCTAACACACTGTCATAAATTATCTCGCTCCACTATCAAGTATTTTTCATCTATTTTAACATCAATAGTTAACAAAGCATTCTAATTTATCGATAACGATGATAAATGAGAAAATCTCCAAAATCTAGGGTTTTATAAACAGTAACTTAAATCTTTATTTTCTAGATTTATGCACAATGAAGGCTAAAAATGAAGAAATGAGCATAGGGATGAACTTACTCAAGATGGTAGAAGTGTTCTGAGTCCCTCTTTACTTGATTCTCTTCCTTGTTACTGTTCTTCTCAACCCTTCCTTCTTGATTTCTCTCGAACTGACGATTAGAACTTTGATCCAAGAAGATTTCTGGGTTCTGGTGTTGATTCTGAGTTCATAGGAATCAAAATGGTGGAGTTTGATGGAGAAATGGAGGAGATTAGTATTAATGATGAGAGAGAGTATTTTTTACTATTTTGGTAGAGAGAGAGAAAGTAAAGAAATCAAATGAGGAAGACGATCTCCCTACTTGATGCATATAGGCTGTGCAATCCTCAAAGGTGTCGATACATTTCAAAATGTATCAATACCTTTGGCATTTTTCTCGCAATGTATTGATACATTTACCCCAGTGCATTGATATATTTGGCTAAAACACTATTCATAAGCCTATAAGGTGTCGATACCTTCCTCAACGTATCGACACGATTCATCGCAAGCGCACTTCATCTTCATCATAAACGTGTCGATACCTTTGCCAAGTATCGATACGTTTGACACTGTTCATAATACAACATACCTTCAACGTATCGATATATTTGGCTATCAACTCTGAAAGGTGTCGATACCCTTCTCTAAAGGTATCGACACGTTTGGCCTCATCCCCACTATATCGATATGTTTTCCTAAACGTATCAATACCTTTACTTCTGTTCCTCCTTTCGAGGACTATCACTTTAAATGGCCATAATTTTTGACTCGGATATTGACATGGAACCCATAATATATCATCGAAAAGAGCTTTTCGAGATCTACAAAAATAGTAGAAACCTTTTCTCAATTGGGGATGATTTTAGGATCAAAAATCTAGTTCTTTCTCAGAGACTCTTATTCCTCTCTATGACCTTACTTAAACAAAATCTTCAAGTTTTATACCCTCTCGTGCATAATCTAAACACGATAACATAGACAAAAACTCTTGAGAGTTTTATTATTATACCCATAATACTCAGGAACGGGTTTCATAGTCAGCCTACATATATTATCATACAATATTATTAGGCGATAATTAGTGTGCCCACTATATGATATAGTTGCCCAATCAACACCACGTATATAAGGAATGCTTTGATAATATATTTAATAATTAAATATAATTATTTGGATAATTTACATACATTCTTCATTCATTGCATGAAAAATAAAGGAAACGGCTAATGTATATAAATAAATTACTTCTTTTATTAATATATAATAAGTTTATACAAGATCATAAGCCCTAAAACTGACAACACAACTGGTTTTTAGGGCATACACACTAATAATGATCACTAGAGGTGGTCCCCTAGGTGAGTACAGTAAATAATAACCTAGGATCGGCCTGAGAGAGAGGTCGCCTAGGTGAGTGTGGGAGACTTCATAGGTAGGGGTTGTTATATGGTGTTATGATATTGTATTGAAGATGTGGTTTGACCACCTGTGAGTCTCATCAGGAATAGTCACGGATGTCATCCTATGACTACTTAAAGCAACGTTAGTGGTGGGTTTATTTCCTGAAAATGATGTATATTTTATTATTTATATATAAAATATCTTTTTATTAAATAACATTATTTTTATTTACATATAAAACTCACTAACGGTTTCGGGAAGCCTAGGGCCAAGGCAATCACCGAGAAAGATAGCTAGCCTAATGACTTTTATAATATGATTTAAAGTTTTCAAATTAAAATTTTTTTGAATTAAAACATTTTATTTTATGTTCAAAATGTGTTTTCTTACACAGTGGTTAAATAGTAAGAGTATATATATATTTATATATGTCTTTAGTTCACTCACTGAGTATACTCCCGTATACTCACCCCCCTCACTTTCTAGTTTCAAGATAAAATTAGGAGATATGCACTCGATTTGGGTGGTGATCGCTCCAGGTGTTGAAAGCATCAAGTATATGTTATGCCGACTCACCTTATATAGTTTGCAGTCCAGTGGAGTTGATTGTTTTATTTCATTCTGTTTATGAAACTTTTATGAATTATAAAAGAATTTGTAAGAAATGTTTGGATTTTATTTTGGGATAGATTTATTCCTGCAGATTCATATTTTGATAAATATTTTATGGATTGATTATATATATATATATATATTGAAATGTTTGTGGATTACTTTGAAATGATTCAGAGTTTGGGTGTTTGGGAGAAAACTTATTGGAAGAGTTTTATTTACTGTGGATACAGGTTTTGTAAATGCCTTACAGGT
The DNA here is from genome assembly GCA_035590515.1 of Trichilia minutiflora. Taxonomy (NCBI): domain Eukaryota; kingdom Viridiplantae; phylum Streptophyta; class Magnoliopsida; order Sapindales; family Meliaceae; genus Trichilia; species Trichilia minutiflora. The sequence continues at coordinate 4,370 of JAVXUL010133718.1, forward strand.
TTACAAGGTATATTCTGTGTGATTAGATACATCTTAGAAGTTTGTGACGGTTGTCATATGTGAGACCCATGAGTTAGAACGTGACAGTCACGTTCAATAACATATTCATATTACCCATGTTTCTGCTTTTTGACATGAGACTTGTCACCTAATTATTAGCATCAAATACTAATATTTGACAGTAGCAAAATATGCCATTAATGCAATGTCATTATCCTTTATAACATTACTTCAACTGAGAATCGATTTAGATGTATTTAAACTAGAAAGTCTATACTCATTTATAACTCTTTGCAGCTAAAGTCTTGACACATAATATATAATGGGATTTTATTTTAAAATATTAAATAAATAATAGCAAATGAATAAATACAAAATAAAATAATTATCATTTTATTAATTATAAATACTTTTACAACTAATTATAAAATTATATGTACAAAAAGATGATAACCTTGAACCGTGTAACATGATTGGCTCTAGGATATATCTTTAATAATTATTTCATATTTCTTAGTAATAGTCTTGATTATTATGGTATGTTTGCTATGAGATTAAAATTATAGATTATTTTACTTAAATGTTAGAGTATTTGATCTTTGTTTGTAGTTATATTTATCTTTCATCGGGTAGAAGTTTTTGTTCTATGCATAAAAAATGGTATTGGAGTTGATTTTAAAATCCCAGTCATTGAGACTATTTGTTCGTTACTATATTATCCATCATTGTTGTAATAATACTGTATATCATCGAATTGCTTATCTATATTATTCATTATTGTTGAGCCAATGCTGTTTATCCGTCACTGGTTATCACTCTTCATTGATCAAACTAGTGGTCTAAGGTTAAGAAATATAACTAGAAGAGTAGAGTAATAATGAGTATAATATTCACCAATAAAAATAAGAAGCAAGCACTATTGAGTCATAAAGGGTTAGAGATAGCACTTAAAGAGAATGGATTTCAAGAAATTCAGAGAAAAGAGTCAAGGAGATTTAGAGAAAAGTGAAGACTACCTTGATCTTATCTTTAATCGATAAGGTCTTAAGAAAATTTTTAAGAAATAGTGACAAGAGGTTTGGTTAAAATTAGAAGATGGATACCAGGTAAAATACATAATGAGAAGGCTCTACTTAAAAAAAATATTATATGCTTTTCATCTAAAGAAAGGTAGATTGATATAGGTACATCTAAATAAATTTAACAAGTTGATATTGGATTTAAAGATGATAGATATGAAGATTGAAGATGAAGATTTGGCTTTGATGGTATTGACATCATTGCTACCATTGTATAAGCATTTCATAGATATGTTAATCTATGGTGAACTAATAAAGGCAATTTTAGTAAGACGTTGAGTGTAACATAAGCTTCAATTGTATAGACGATGATGTTGTAAGCAGGTAGAGCTTAACATAACTCTAATTATATAATAGGCCATAAAGTAGATAATAGATGAAGTGTAGAATATTGATGAAAAGATGGCAAATTAGGCCACCGCCATATTATGTGTTAGTGTATACCCTAAAAACTATTCGTGTTATCGATTTAAAGGCATTTGATCTTATATTATATTTTTTATTATTAATAAAAGAAAGAGTTCTTTATTCGCATATGTAAGTTATTTTTTTAGATATGACATGCAATTAAATAAAGTATGTATGTGAATTATTCAAATAATTAATTCAATCATTAAATAAAATTATTAAAGATATTTCTTATGCAAGTGGTATTTGTAGGATCCATCTTAAATTTTTAAGATTTGTAAGGTACAAGTGTAACTACATAATTAAGGTTTAAAGTAAATAGAAATGAGCCAGGAGTATTTTGATAATTTTGATATGATTATTATAGTAGTATTAAAATTTGTACTGGTTAGTACTGATTGAAAACTTGTAACATTTAGGCCATTATATCATAAACGACGTTCAAATTGAAAAGGTATTGAGAGAGTTATGGCTTTTTACGCTAAATGAACAAAATCACAGTTTGATTTTCAAAGCAATACACTTGTAACAGTGTTGTTTTCTGTATGTTTTGAAATCAATAAGAGGCTTACAATGTGTAGAGTCTAATGCCATAAATGGTACTTAATTTGGATAAGGAATGATGGAATTATGATGATTTTGCTCTTGAAATAATAATTTTATCCCGAATGACAATTTTATCCCGATGTGATCCATACAATGATAATTTTCCCTTAATATCTATAAATATGACTTGAGTGTTCATTTTTTCCAGGGGAGGAGGGGGGAGAGAGAAGAGGAGGGAGAGAGCAAAGGAGAGAGAATGTATTTTGGTTATAACTTCGCACACACATATCGGATTGATGTACTGCTTGTGCCATTGGACTTTTGTTGATAAAAGGAATCATATTCTAGTCACAAAATATTGAAAAAGTTACCAAAATAGTGACTAAAGCTCCACTATAGGTATGATAAAATCTTGTGTTTTTTTTCAATTCAACATCAAAAATTGAAAGTTTTATCTCATAAAGATCAGATAAACTTTTGGTAAGTTGTTTATCACTATGAAATCTAATTTTCCCCAAATTGGATAATATCGATTGTGGTTTATGATTTGATTATGATGATGATGATTTTTAGTGAGTATAGTTAGAGAGCTAATATTTTAGTTGTTGATATTAATTTTGGACATTTGTGTTGATATTTGATATATATTGAATAGATGGCCTTGCAAGCTAATGCATTCAACCTTTTGTGTCGATGGTCCGGATTTAGTCTCGTATTCTTATGGATTTATCATATAAAATTTGATTTATATTAATCATGAACGAAATATGTGCGTGGATATAAATGTTAACTTTATGGTATGACGATGAGACATATGAAGGTCCTTGATTATGATAGGTACGTGAGGGTCATCTCAAGGGGATGACCTAATATTGATCATACATGATACTTATTCTTGCGAGCAATGACCTTAGATAGAATAGGGTATTGAGTACCCATTCTTATGTGTTAATTGATGATGACCTTAGAGAGAGTAAGAGTTTTTGGGACCCAATATTGATCATACTTGGATACTTATTTATGAGAACAATGGCCCAATAGTCGATGAGGGTATCAGAGTCTTATTCTTACTGGAGATAGTTTTAGAGAGAATAGGGTATCAAAGATCTCTTAGTGAGGGTGGTATATCAGTATGTATGTAACGATATGGCTTAAGTGGTTAGAAATATAATTATGTGGAGTTATATGTATAATTATATAAACGGCATTAATATGCATGTTGATTTATATTTGATGGTATATGGATTTATATATGTATGATATATGGATTTATATTTATGTGGTTATCTAGATTTGATTGATTATTGATGAATATACTAATTCGATTTGGATGATTTATTAGTGCATGCATTATTATGTAATTAGGTTTGAATTAGTTATGGATAATTGAATGAATTATCATCATTCATATCCAATATAGAAGAATGAATGATTGGGGTTATAATTAGGCCAAGTGAATTTGATAATTGATTTTGGAGTGATATATATAGGTGATGGTAAAATAGTAAAATATGAGTTGTAGATGAAATTAATTGGAATGACATTGGATTAAGATGAGTATGAATGAATGTAGGTTGGTTAGAATGAGATGAGAAGTGATGATGAGAAAGAGAATGAGAAAGAGATTATGGTTCATGTTAATTCCTAATAGGGTTATGACATATTATAAGAAAAGTATATATATAGTAAATGAGATGTACTAGTTGATATATGTGTATTTATTGCATACATGTTGATATTGTGATTATATAACTAATGCATATTTGAGTTATGTTATCAAAGTGTTTTCGATTATAAGTTAAGTGCCTACTTATTGGGCTTATTAGCTCACTACTTTACAGTTTTGAGTTTATAGGTTTGTCCTAGTTGCTAGACTCCTCCATAGCACTGCAATAATAGTTCGTTGTATATACAAAATCTTTGTGAAATAAAGCCATTTTGTATACCCATTGTATAGTTACATTATTGTGGGCTTGGTGTATTTTTTATGTATTACTGTGGATTGATAGAATATATAATAGCTAGACTAACTCACGACGTCCCTCATAGGCTAAAATCTGCCTTGTAAAGAGACGGTCATGACAGTATTGATTGGGAAATAATATCATCTAATATGCATATTGATTATCTCCAATGAATATCATGAGATAATATTAGTACTGGTGATAATGAAAGTCATGTCAAAAGGATATTAGTGTAATACCTTGTATTTGAACTCAAAGGTAATTTGATCATTTATACTATAAGGGTATTCTTGTTATTTTTAAAATTTGATAGTCAGATGTTAATATTGAATATATAAACCAATATTAATGATTGGAAGCTGTTTGATAAGTTTTGAATGAAATTTAATAAGTTTATGAAAAATGTTCCTTAATTCTTAATGAGAATCTGAGATTTTGAATTAAATATTCGTTGATTGAAAAGTGTGATTCATGATCCATTTCTTTTTACAGAACAAGAATAGAATAAGGATTTTATATAAAAAAATTTGAGTCAAATATGAGGTTAGATGAGAGAGAATTAGATTTCATAAGGATTTTTTTGGTCGACACCTAAACTTTCAAGCTAATTTTTTATTGATCGTGGTGAATTTTTGATACAATGTTTATTTCTACTAAAAGAGAAAAGAAATAGAAGTGTATAGAAAGAAACATATATGAAATCGAAATTTAGATGAGGGAGAAAACAACATCAGAAGTGAGTGACATAAATGATCTTTTTAGTATCAATACCTTTCCCAAAGGTTTCGATACTCGGGGTTGATTTTTATCATTTTAAGCAAGGTATCAATACTTAAATTCTATGTATCGATAGCTAAGCCAGATGTATTGATAACTTTGCCTATTTTTAAAAAGTATTGATACTTTTTGACAAAAAAATGCATTGACTTAGTTGTAACACTAAAGAGCTAAAAATTTAATTTCTCATGGATGAGATTGTAAATATGTGAGGTATTATAAATAAAAGCCAAAAGGCAAAGAATGAATAATTTTCCTCTCCACTTTCCTCTCCTTCATTCTCCTATTTTCTGCTATTTCTTTCTCAGCTTGCAGATTGACCTCTCCCCTATTTCTTGCAATTTTTTTGAATGATCTTAAGTTATTCACTTAAATTAACACCTAAACAAATCCTACACTCATTCACAATGTACTAATTAGTTTAAGCAAGAATCAAGCTTAAGAAGAAGGTTAGATAGAACTAATGGGGTTTTCCATAAACGGTTAAAATCTTGATCTTTTAAGGCTTTATTAAAGTATTAGGTAAGTTTCTAAGTATTTATTGAGTTTGATTAATATTTATGCATGATTTATGAAAATAGGTTTTATGGTGCATGAGGATATGAAGATCTAAGTATGATATTGGTTCAGTAAGTAAAGATAAGTTGATTATGGATGTATATAAGATGATTTGGAGTTATTAAGTTAAATTTTTAACAAGAATGGAGTTTTAAGAAAATGATAGTATTCTTAATGATGCTGTATGAAATCATTGAGCTAGAAATTACTTTAAGATTTAATAAAGACTGAGTTTCCAAGGAAGGCAAATAAGGGTTCAAAAAATGAGTGTAGAAATAACAATGTTTATAGGGGTAATTTCGGGCTCATAACTTTCATTTCAAACATCTAATTTTGATATTCTTGATATCAAATTAAAAACCTGGATGTATGCTTTAATTTGATCTAAACCATACTAGATTTTGTTAAATATTTAGAAAGTTATGCCAATTTTTATAACATTATGCAAACTAAAATGCAAATATATGATGTCTATATTTATTAAATTTTCTATACTAATCTATTTCAAATTTGGAAAAATGTTCTCGAACAAAGTTTTAGCCTTATGTTTCCTATTTAAAAGGGTATATGTAAAACCCAAAACAGATATCTAATCGAAAAGTTATCCTAGAAATAAGGTATACAAATCATTGAGCATTAATTAGGGCTAGTAATCGTATTTATGGCATATAGAAATACATTATGATTATTTGAGGTTATTTATTTATTTGAATATTGATATATATTTATGTATTTTTACATATCGAATGCTAGAGAAAATATCCAAGGAGCGAAATAAAAAATTATAGAGAGTGCACACCTTCCCCACATGTGAGTGGATATGATTTTGTTTTCATTTATGCTTCCATAAGATAGATTGATATGTTTTATATATGAGAGAAACTTACTACATTTTCTTTATGTTTTAAGAAGTCTAATGCTATTTACGAATCGCTTATGATTTTATGATTTGAGAAATGTTTTATGAGAAAGTTGTGGGATAGTTTACTTATTGAGGATATGAGTTGGAAATATTTTTTGAGGTTTTATGTATACGCCGCTTTAGGTATTCTATGAAATAGTCTACTTATGATATATATTTTGATATGCATAACTACATACAAGTATATTTATTGTATTTCATGCATGAAAAAAGAAAAATGTTACAAAGCTAATCTATGATCCAGATATAATCATCTCTCTACCCGATTAAGTGCATAATCATGGGCATGAACTGTACCTCTTTTCAAATAAATACATAACCCTAGATACAGACCAGATATGAGATATGCATGACATATACATATGCATGTGCATTGCATTTAGATGAAGATCTGATGATAATTTGATATGTTTTTTGTCCTGTAGCACCAACCATGAAAATTTTATTTATTTGTTATGGTTTTGTTTAATTATGATGATTTTACTTAGTTTTCTTTTATATGAAGATTTTTTCTACGTTTATCCACTCAATAAATCTTTTTTAAGACTTACCCCCCATAATTTTATAGGTCATTCCAAGAATCTCAATAAATTTTGGGAAAGCAGCAAAGTAAATTTTGGTATCAAAGTGTAGTCACTAAGGTACATATGAGCATTCATATATCATTGGTTGTGGTCGAGTATTATGGCCTAGTATGCAGTATAAGTATTAGCAGCTATGTAGGTATGTCAGATTATGTTAACAAATATGCATATGTATAAACATAGGCAAAAAGCCCATTATTTAGTATTTGATAAACGTAGTTCAGTCTTGTATATTGTATCATCAGTTAAATGGGTTTAAGTCCTACATATAAATATAGAATGAGTCATCAGTTATACATGTCAGTTAATAACTAAGAAAGATGGGACCAGCATTATCTCTTGCCAGTCACACTCTATGGATTCTTGGGTGTGACAATTAGTATGGGTTAAGGGTTCGAGAACATTTTTTGAACATGACTAAAGAATGATCAATCATATATAAATATGTTATCAATGATTTATTATAAGTTTGTACTAGTGTGTATGTAATCCTTTAATCTGAGACATTATAGTTAGATTTATGTGGATATGCATAGCTCATATGTTGTATAAGTAGAGACTAGCCATATTCTATATAATAATGCTAGTTTGGTTATGTGTTGTTCATATAAGGATTTGGATGATGGCCAAGATAGAATCCATTAGCTCAATTGATTAGATAGGAGTTTTTACTAACTTCATTTAGATTAAAATTCATAGACAAATGTCGATAAATGTTCGAAACCTAAGTTTTTAGCCCAGGCACTTTAATGTCATACGACAGAGTTTCATAGTAATGAGTTCATGACATATCAATTGATGATTCACATGTATATATCGAGATTAATATTTTAATATTTTGTGAATAATTACTTGATTAAAATAAGAGAATAGAAGGACATAACTTATATGATATATACAATTAGTGTAAGATTTGATGAAAGATCTCTTCATTGTAGTTTGGGGACTATAGTGTATTACTAGATGTTATTTATTATCATTAAGCTTTAGAAAAGTTCAAAAACAAAGAGTTCAAAATATAATCACTGCAAACTCATGGTAAAACTTCGTGGTTAAAGAATTTATTATATACTTAGATATAATTCATTATAAATTACATGACTTTTGAGATAACATGTTTATAAAGCCGTTAAGTCAAATAAGGAAAACTTAAATAAAATATTTGTTTAGGACATCCATGCAAAATTTAGTTATTATAATTAGTCTAAAGGATCAAGTTTTCTTAATGGTTAAGGAAAGGATTAAAAGATCAATAAATATTTACTTAGGCTCTTTTTACATAATTTGATTATTTCAAAATCGGTCTAAGTATATAAAGTCAAAGATTTTGCTCAATTGTTAAAATTCGTCACTTTTTATTGATTATTTAGGCTTTCTTTCATTGGTTTACACTTAGATGGTATGGATTGAAGAGGTTTCATGGTTTTGAAGCTCATCTTCGTCAAATCAACTTACTAAGAATAGGTAATATCCTTTCCTTAGTTTAATTTATATATATATATATATTCAAATTAAGCATGAGATGCTTGAAGATTACAATTGTTTTCCATGTAATTAGCTTAAAATAATACTTTCAAATGGTATAAGAGCATGTACAATTAAGCTAGATGAGTTGATTTACTTCTCTTTGATCTTGAAACAAAATAAACAAAACTATGTCGAACTTGGCCAATTACGACTTTTAGTGAGAAAGTGTTTTGCTTTAATATGATTATATAAATCAAAAATAGTTTTTGATTTTATGGTTGAAGTTGTTACCTAGGAATTTATTATCTAATGAGATTAGATGGATTTGAGATGAGATCTTGAACTTTTGGTGGTTGATTGCCTGATATGTGATCATATTGTATTGCTTTGATGGAAAATTGAAGAAATATGTAAAAAATGTTTAAGACCCATGTTCTAGTGATTTTGGCCATGTTGAGTTGTTTATTAAAAATGACTTTCATCTTTTATATCGTTAAATGTGTTAAACATAGAAATTTATTAATTGTTGATGAATTTGATATGTATACGTAATGAGATTGGCTTGCATGTATACTTGATGGTTAAAATTGAAAGTCTACCAAAATGGTTTTGTCTCCAATTTCATTATCAATTTGGGCAAGTTTTTTGGTTGAATCAAAATTGAGATTTTGATTATTCATGTGTTGAATAATTGTATACAATTTTTTAATGTAATGATGATTGTATTAGATATGTGTTTAATATGATTAAATGCATATATAATTTATAATATTTTGATATGTGTTTAATTTGATTAAATGTATTTATAAGTATGTATGTAATATTTATATGTGATATATGTATATTGGTTTAGCTGCATGTGTATATATATATTTGTTGCATACGCATATATTTAATGTACATATTTGAATATATGCATTAATACATCTTCGATGTATGTATATGTATATAGGGATATATAAATATGTGCATATATGGTTAGTAATTGTTACTAGTTATATTGGTTAAACAAGTTAACCATGTCAAACGTAAGTTAACTTGATAAGTTAGCAGTTGGTATCGTTTAACCAATTAATAAACTCAAACAAGCAGAGTAGTTTCTAGTTTGATTAGTTAACCATTTTAAACAAATAAAAAAACAATTTTTATAAAACAAGAAAAAACAACTCAAGCAAATTTTGTAAATTCTTGTAAGACAAAAATAATAAATCACACAAGCGTATGAGAACATTAAGATTAAACAAATAATATGATTTTCATGTTTAATATATGTAAATGTTTGCACATAAGTTAACAATTATAGAAATGTTAAAATATGAGAGAAAAAATATTTGTAGTAAATACGTACATATATATATATATATATATATATATATATATATATTTGTCAGTGGTAATATTTATTCATGTGATGAATAAATATTAATAAAATATTAAATTTTTTAATATAAACACAATTTTTGAAATTAGGTGTTTTAATAGTTTGCATGTTCGTAACATGTGTCTGGCACGTGAATAATTTACATGTAAATTTTAATGAATCTCTAATTAAATTATTAAATATATGCCTTCTATAGTAGGATAACAACAAATTCTTTGGTATAAATTTTAATATCCAAAGAATTTTATTATGTGAAGGATATGACCTTCATGTTATCAAATTAGGTTATTTGGCTTTTGGATTAATATTTTTATCTTAATCAAGATTTTTATGATGTAGGAATGAGATAAGAGTAACATCCTAAGAAAGCACAATGGTTTAGATTTAATTGGATTAGGGTATCAAGATTTGTATTATATAAAGTATCCAAAGCTACGGTAAATAAAATAAATCAAATCTTATATGTTAATGTAAAAGAAAAAGTTTTTCTTATTTATTAGAATTGATTAACCAAGATTTTATAATGTGAGATTGATTAATTTTGATAAGAAATTAATTTTTCACTAAAATTTAAAAATTTAATGAAACTTTTTGATATGAGTAGCAATGCACATTGGAAGGATGAACGTAGAAAGGACAAACTAGAAGATATAATTGTGTCATATGGACCTATTACACATTCAAGAAAGTTAAAGAGGTATTTCAAGGATTTGTGTAAGGGATTGTGGATCAAGAACTAGTGATATGTGTATGGACCAAGAGAAGAGGTTTAATTAAAGAACCAAGGCTAGTCCATCTTATTAAGACGTGTGAAGACCAAGTCTGAGTCCAACATTAGAGTTTCTAATTAGTTATATGTTAATTAGGGCTCATCTTTATTTTATTTAATTGGTTTAATTTGGTCTGTAAACTTATGATGACTTAGCCAAATTATTAACTGGCTCCAAATCTATAAACTCTAAGGTTTCTTCTTATTTATTTTAGGGTTAGGTTTTTCTTTTAAGATTATAAATAACGTTATAAACTTGCAAGGGTGATTGATTAATGATTGAATAAGTTTTGATTTTTTTTCTCTAAGTGAGAATTGGCTAATCTCTACTGTTTCTTCAAGGACCTGCGATTGATTTACAATATTTAGTAATCTTTGTGGCATGAAATTCCTTTATATTAGTAATCTAAGTTCTTAAGTACTTTATTATTCTAAGGTAGAATTCTGTTCTTGCAAGATTAAAGGGTTTAGGGTTCCTAAACACTTGATTTGAAAGTTTCAAGACTAGTTGTTCTTAGGGTTTCCACATAATACAACAACCCTAATCAAAAACATGTACTCATGCAAGATTATGGCAATTCGGCATAAAGCAAAGAAAAGATAGATTCTACCCTTTAAACCCGCAACCCCCTTGTACTCAAGAAGAAGATTTAAAAGGATTTAATCAAGAATAGACTAA